>OMLM01018678.1:0-15986 GCA_900302695.1 Helostoma temminkii | reverse complement strand
CTGAGACTCTTACATTTGCACAAAAATAATTAATAATAACTGCTTCAGAACAAAAGATGTCTCTAGAAACCAGTTATTTTTACACACACACAGATAAATAAAACAGGTTCAGGGCACAGGTGAGCGCAGCTGCAGCATCGGCTTGAGTTTTTTGTTTAAACTGTGTTGCTTTCACATGAGTTAACTGCATTTTACTTTTTCTTTTTCTTTTCTTTTTTTTCTGTGGATTATAAGCTCAATAAATGTACTGACAAACAATAGAAGGCTATTGAGAATTTGTTTACTGGGGCACAGTTGATAAGTGGTCTAACAACGCCTATAGTTGGTGTCAGATTAAGTGTAAATTATGTGGCATCATTTACAATGTGGCCTCATTACACTAGACATTATCACAGTTGCAAGTCTCTATTCCCTGAAAACCTTTCATCAGTTCTGATCATATCTTTAAAATCAATAAAATTAACTTTTGATGAGTAAACAACACATAAACAATGTCAAAGCATTGTCATTTCTCAGGAATTTGTTTAGCAAAGCAGTCAATGTTTCCTCGATCTCCAGCCGATCACTGTCAGCCTGCTGTGATGACCTTTGACCCAGAGGTAAGTTTGGGTTCACATCATCCATGACATATGAGGTCTTGTAGAAATGTCACATAACATGAAAAAGTTGGATCTGAATTGTGCAATAAACCTGAGATGTGAACGTGAATGTGCAGGCCTCAGGAAAGTTGATGCACCAATAAATGAAGTTGGTGAAATTTGTCAAATGCTGCCATGTGGCATAAATGGTTTGCTTTGTTTTTAGCACTACTTAAAGCCAGTGACTTCCTCTGTGTGCCTTATCTGATGCAGCAAACATCACTCTCTATGTGGTCAAACAGCCCTAACATAAGCATGAAGGTGTTTTTTGATGATAATGACAGCATCAGCACCAAAGTACCCCTACACCGTCACATGTGCTCCATGCTTCATGGTGGGAGCCACACATGCAGATACCATCTGTGTACTTGGAACAAAATAATCTCAAATCTGGACTCATTAAACCTGAGTGCAGATTTCCTCTGCTTGATTCTTGTGTTCTCTTCTCCAGTCTAACAGCAGAGCTGCCTCTTGGTTCCTGCCATGGGACATTCCTTATCACTGCCACTTACATCAGTTTCATCAGATTAATGGTCACAACTGAAATGTTCTGGATTGACTGCCCATTGACTTGCCCATTCCATAGGCACTAATGTCCCTCCATACCATCAGAGATGCAGGCTTTTGAACAGTGCGCTGATAAGAAGCTGTAAGGTCCACCTGCTCATTGGTCCAGAGGACATGGTAACCATGGTTTCCAAAAAAGAATGTCAGTAAAACAGAACAGTTTTCCACTTTGCCACAGACCATTTTAAATAGACTTTGGCCCAGAGAAGATGGTGTCATTTATGGATCATGTTCTTATATGACTTCTTCTGTGCTGTCTGAGGGCCCAAACATCACAGTACTGCTTTTTTAGTCTTGTCCTCTGTGCACAGAGATTTCTCCAGATTCTCTGAATCTTTTGATGTCACAAAGTGTAGATGATTATGAAAAAGATTATTTTTAGTTAGTGTACTTTCAGTTTACTTTTTATGTACTATATAGATATATAATTGACAAAGTAGTACTTAGCTATACTTGCTGTAAACATGCTGTTAACTATACTTAGTTATACTTAACTAAACAGACAAGTATATAGAAAAGTATATTTGGCCTACACTTGTATTCAAACTTAAATATACTGACAAGTATATAGAAATACACAGCATGGATATCAGTAGTTAAACTTTATAAAAAGGTCATAAATTCATAATTTTTAACAAATTGCTGTGCATTTACATTTACATTTACATTTACATTTAGTCATTTGGCAGGCGCTTTTATCCAGCGCGACTTATGATTGAGGTACAAGGGAAGCAAAAAAAGTCGAAGAGAAAAATTAAAGCAAAGCAGATCAGAAGAAGTGTGCCAGTTTCATGGGATGTAAGTGCAAGAAAACAAGTAATTATTATTAATTTTTTTTGGCAAGAGTCAGAGCTTTGAACCTGATGCGGGCAGCTACAGGAAGCCATTGCAGAGATCTGAGGAGTGGTGTAATGCCTCTCCTCATGTGTCCTTTTTGGCTGATTAAAGATAAGTTGCGCTCCTGCGTTTTGTATCATGTGGAGGGGTTTGACTGTGCATGCTGGTAACCCTGTCAACAGGGCATTCCTGTTATCAAGATAGGATATGACCAGTGTCTGCACAATCAGTTGGCTAGTATATTTAGACATGTAGGGTTTGATCTTTCTGCTGTTGTAGAGGGCAAATCTGCATGCCCTTGAGACAGAGGAGATGTGGTCCATAAAGCTTTTTAGCAGACTCGGTGGAGACAATCACTGAGGACCTAGTGTTAATGTTAATGTTTTGCTGTATTGATGGTTTGCTGAGGAGGCTAGAAGTTCTGTCTTGGAGAGGTTGAGTTGAAGATGTCAGCAGAGATGTCAGACAGACAAACGTGATGTGTGATGAGACAGTTGAGTCGTCCAGTGGAAAGGACAGGACACAATTACATGGCTGTGATGTTTGACACAGCTGTGCTTTAGTTCAGGGGAGGAAGTCATACTGTATGGTTATTCAGAAGTGCACTATGTTCACCTGAGTATAAGATCTACTTTATTAGAATATTGAATATAGTTAATATTAACATACAAAGTATACTATTATTACATAACTAGTAAACACTATATATAAAAGTTTATTTGTAGCATACTTCAAGTACACTTTTAAAATTTTAAAAGTGGTCAACTCAGTCCAGAGAAGTACAAAACAGTGTATCATAAGTATACTATAAGTACAGTGCCATTAGTATACTTACAGTACTTGTGAAATGCACTTGAACTTTAATTAGGTATACTTGAAGAAATAAACCTTTCAGCAAGAGGATATATTTCGTCTTAAGTCAAATTTACAAGGAGGAATATTATTCTGAAAATGTTTGACAATTTTTAAACATTGCTTCACAGATTGGTAAACCTCTGCCCATCTAAATGTTCTCCTTTCAACTAACATTACTCAGTTTTGTGGACCCTGAAACATTGACAACAGCCATGTCGTGCTGCCATGTTCCTACAATAGCCCAGAACAGATAAACAAAACACTTGCTCTAGAACAGAAAACACATTTTGTATGACACTACTTCCATACTAAATGGGTTAACTAAATCCAGTTTCCAAATATATAGCTATCTAAAGTAACCTCAATGTTAATGTGGTCATAGAAGATGTCATGACCCCCAGTGGACACTGTAGGCGTCCTTGCTTTTGGAAATGGGGGTGTGGTGTAGGGTGTGTATGTTTGCATTCTGCAATTAAACCAAGAGAAACAAAAAAAAATCTTCCACATATTATGTGTTGTACCTTTTATGAGTTGAGTGAAATCTCAGCATGCATAATACATTAAGTTAACAAGTAAAGCTTAATTGGTTCCACCACTTTCCTATATGTTTCACAGTGCATAACATTCTGCTGTGAAGAGACAGGGCTAATCACTGAGGCGCAGAGTTGCCAGAGAAACAGTTTGCAGTAATCCTGATGGATCACTGTTCTGGGCAGCACGCTCTTATCTAAAACAAACACCTTGACTGATGTCACTGTGACTTCTGATGTAAATGTGATTATGATCAATAGCCAGCTGTTGTATGTGTAATGAGCAATAGATTCTTTGGCTGATGGTATTATCAGAGATGCAGTCAAGATGACTTCTTATTTGTCCAGTACTGTCATGTTCTCTGCATCTCTGCTCATTTTAGAGTCCTGTGGTTTGGTTAGGTGTTGAAATTCACAGTGAAGTAGAAGGTGTCCCATGGGCTTTTCTCATAAGCAAACAAAACTCATGTTTATTGCTTAGCCAGTGTTAAGCTCACATTATGAGTCTGTGTCAAATATACACTGTAGATAGGGTGACGGCCTATGCCACAGCATGATTTGTATCTCCCCAGAAACACTGTGGTGACTCACAAGTTTGGTCAGTGTTGTAGTATATCAGCAATGGAAGGACTGTGTTCACATCTCTGTTAACAGCATTCTAAAAATAAGTTAAGTTAAATTCACTTATTACAGCACCATGAAAGCAAGTATAATGAAAAGCAATGAATAAATGAAAAAATAGCTTATTGTTGAGATGATGCACACATGTTGTTGTATGGTCTTATGGCAGTGTGATTGTCCAGGATAGCACTGATCTTACCCACCATCCTTCACTGCCACAGCCTCCAGACTGTCCAGTTACAGTCCTACTGTAGGTTTTGTCTTCTTGATCAGCTTTTTGTTGTAAGTCGTCGTCTCTCACCATGAATGCCCTTTGCTTCCTGCTGAGGAGACCCTTCATTGTTTATCCATGGCTTATTGTTGGGGAAATAACAGACTTTTTTAGATGGTACAACACTGTCGTCACAGCAGTTCCACAGGTCTTCCTCAGCCTCTTTAGACCAAATATTTTGATGCTTTTTGATAGCTAACTGCTGTCTTACTATGGGCTTGTATCCTGGTACCAGATGTATTAGGCTGTGGTCTGATACACCAAGTAGGAGGTGGGTTGAGGAGGCATATGCACCTTTTAAATTGCAGTATTAATACAGTAGATCAAGAATCTTCTTCTTGTGTTGCACAATCCACATACTGAAGTTGGTCAGGTTTCCTGAGATAGAAGGATGGTTGAAGTCTCCATCTATTATTATTAGAGTGCTGGGGTGTTTTGTCTGAAGACCTGCAACCACTGTGTGAATGACATCACATGCATTCTGCGCTGCAGCTGTTTCCCCACACTTCTGTCTTTTTTTTTGTCAGTGCTTCTTATTGAAGACTTGACGAGAAAGGAAAACACAAAAAAATATGTTTCGAAAGTGAAATCAGTTGTTAGTTGGATTTTGTAGTTATTTGGTAACATTTGTTAATTTGGAGTTTGTCTAGTAATTGCTACAGTCCAAATATACTTACAAATAAGCAACAATGGCATTTCTAAGTGACCCCACACTTTAGTAACAATTAGAAAACACAATTATCACCAGGCCATGATTTTTTAAATAATTTTTGTTATGTTTACAGCATCTGACATAAGATCTGCACCTTTAAGAATCAGTCAAGCCACAATGTACTATTCTTCACTATTATTAAAGGTCCCTATTAAAATCCACTTTTTGCAATTTTAATAAATTTATATTGCTCTTTGGGTTAGCAGTTTATCCCCTGCTATTTCCTGTTTGGTAGAATTCAGCCCCAAAACAGTCCAGTCTAGTTTTTCCCTCTTGACAACATATATCACAGGGAGTATCATAGACAGATCTGGCCATTTATTAGTTTCACAGCAGAAGTTCCGTCACCAAACAAGAGGGAAGAGGAGAGCGTAGCTGTTCCAGAGACAGGTTTGAGCGCATTTCAGTCAGGGAAAAAACACGCCCTGACATTCTGGGAACATCAGGAACCATTTTTTAACCCCCCAAAGAGATATAATATGAGGCCTTTAAGCTAGACACACCATTAGAGTGTCTCTAACAGCATCAGACTCTCTTTTCTTTATCATTAGATTTTATATGATACAAACTCTGAGGGAATCTTCAAAAAATCTTTATAATGAACATAGAAAGTTGTTCTATGATGTAGAGCTGCTGTTAACCATGACAACCCACAAACATGAAAAGGTGGTGAATCTGAAAATAAAGAAATAAAAAACACGCAATCACTACCAGATTTCCAGTAAAGGGCTATGGAATACAAAAGTAAACTTTTAAAAGCTTGTCATCTGTTTATTCATAATTTATCATTAATCACAGTTACAGTCTATATCAAAATATAAAGGAACTCCAAAAGCGTGAAGTCCTAAATACCAATAATTTACCAAACTACCAATATTCTTAGACACTGGAGTAAAGTAACTGAAAGCATGAAGAATATTTGGATGTGCTGAATACTGCAACTGAGTTCTCCTTATCTCTGAGTGGTGTAAATACAACGTACCAAATACAAGATGACAAATATATTTACACTGATGCTGTTTGTCATCAGCAGCCAGCGGAAACATGGAAAGTTCCTGTCCCAGGAAATCACAGAAGTTATGCTGTTTGCCCTGCAACCTCAATCTGAGCAGATCGATGCACTAATGAGTACAGATGACTAACACAGGCACCATCCATCTACATGGCTTCTAATGACTTAAAGCCTTGATAGATGGTAAACAGTTGTGGACTTTGAAACCAATCAATGCTACAGCTGGAACTCATGTTCAGTACACATATGGCACATTTAAATAGAAGTCCTGAATTACTGATCATCTCATTTGGGGTTATGATAATTGTGTTCATATTATTGTTACATTATTTAGCAATGACGAGATGGAAAACATTGCAGTGCTATTCATTTTCATCTTAACCTAATGTTATCTGATTCTGAGGTCCTAAAACAGGTAAATACTTGAAATACTATGAGGGCACAAGACTATTTGAGTCATTAAGGGAACCACTGCTGTAGATGACAACAGAGTCAGCACTTATAGAGGTCTTGTGGTCATGGCAACCAGCACAAGTTCACACTGACGGATTAACAAGCTTGTAATTTTTATTATGATTTTCTATGCTGAAGAATAGGTGGTTTGTTTATGAGTGGGTTTGTCTGCGTGGGATTCATTTAAAATTATTACTGCTCCTTTTAGAATTGGCAGCTGAAATCAGAACATATGCAGAATATCTCAGAGGTGAATCAGGACACAGTGTATTCACTAAAAATCTGCATATTTGGTAGATACACTCCAAACACATTCAGGTGAATGCCATATTACTGCCATATACTAGGTGCTTCTTCCTCTCTCTCTCTCTCTCTCTCTCTACCTTTTCTGCAGGTATCCTCAGCCTTTTTAAGCTGTATGTTTCCAATGTGCCTAACCAGCCTGCCCAGTGTTTTGTTTGCTGTTTGTTGTTCTTTTGTGGCCTGTTGTTCTATCTCTCTTTACTTTCCACTCACCCCAACCATTTGAGAAAGGTGGCCACCCGCCCTGAGTCTGGTTTTGCTGGAAATTTTTTTCCTCTCCACTGTCCCCTAGTGGGATTTATTAGGTGTTCTACAAATCTCTGTATTGTATTATTATATTCTGTAGGATCTTAAATCTTAAATTAAGTATCTTGAGGTGACTTTTGTTGTGATTAAGTGCTATATAAATAAACTGAATTCAATTCAGTTCAATACTTTGTGCTGTTCTTTGACTAGATAGATAGATAGATAGATATTTTATTGATCCCCAAGGGGAAATTTCGGTGTTGCAGCAGCCATTACACAGAAAACATTTGAACATTAAGTAACAAAATCTACACAACAACAATACACAAAACACAGTACAAGAATAACATATAGTATAGTAAAATAATAACAACAAAACACACTGTAGAACTTGAATGGAAAGTGACTTAGTTACATATTGTTAAACTGTCAGAGTCATTGTACAGGCTGATGGCTGTTGGCACAAATGACTTCCTGTACCTTTCCTTGTCACAGCAGAGCTGGAGAAGTCTCTGACTAAAACTGCTTCGCTGTTTGACAAGTACAGAGAGAAGTTCCAGAGAAGCCCCCAGCACAGAGCAAGCTTTCCCGATCAGTTTATTCAGTTTCTTAGTGTCGCTGGCTCTGATGCTGCTGCTCCAGCAGACGACAGCAAAGCATATTGCACTGGCTACAACAGACTGGTAAAAGATCTGCAGCATCTTGTTGCAGACATAAAAGCTTCCTCAGGAAGTAGAGTCTACTCTGTCCCTTCCTGTACACAGCCTCTGTGTTGCACTTCCAGTCCAGTGTGTTGTCCAGGTGAACTCCCAGGAATTTGTATCTAGTTAGTGTTCATTGATTTGCAGAATATACGGTATATTTCGGGACTTTGATTAAGATCACTTTGACACTTTGTGTTCAGTCCCTGTCTTGCAAACAGTTTTGAAGTCCTAGAACATTCTTCCAAAAGGTTTAAGCTATTTGTGTTGTGGCTGAAGAGTGTGGCACAAATGTTGCTCTGGGTTAGATCTTCCACAGAGACCATTTCTACCCAGTATCTGTCAGATAGTGGAGTCATGATAACGGACCTCTACTGAGGTGAGAGAGGCCTGCAGATCCTTGGATGTTTTCCTTGGGTCTTTTGTGACTTCCTGAATTAGTGGTTGCTTGATTCTTGAACTCATTTTGGAAGGTTTTCACTTCTGGGAAAGTTTACTGTGGTTCCAAGTCTAGACAGCTAGGAAGGTAAAACATCAGTGCACTGATTAAAAGCACTTCATTAGAAAAGATGTCGAGTGCAACAAGAAGAACCTCACAGCTATATTCAGAGAGCGGGTCATCAGTGGGTTTTAAATCAAATCATCTGTCTCCTTTACTGCATACATGCGCTTAAAATTTAGCACAACACAAGAATGTGCTCAGATGGTGGCTCAATGATCAGAAGAAATCAGAAGGCTATAGTAATTAGCAAAATGGCACAATGCAAATCCTTCTGTCCAAATTCGGCCTTCAGAAACCTACAAATATTACACAAATTTTAAAACACACTTGAAACAACAAACTGAATTGTGTATCATGTAAGTGTGCAGTAGCTTAATGGTAAAGATCCGACTAGAGCTGTGGTGCAGACTCACAAACCAGAGTAGAGTGCTACTTTGAATATCCTTTATTTCTCTAAATATATGTGACAGTACAGCTGATATTTTTGTACCTTAAGCTGTTCATCATCTGCTATCACTGCATATCCAAGGCAGTGACTCACACAGCAGCATTACACATTATTACACATTTATATTTTTTTTGTTCACTGCACTCTAGATGTTTGTGAGTCAGGGGATGGTTGGTTTCTGTGAGTGTGCCGGCCTGTGCTGCAGTTCCACAGAGTCATGCCTATTGTCATATTTTACCAGCTCTGTGTCAGTCCTATCACTTCTTTTCTGTAAGGGAACTGTTAATGAGAGTTAACAAAGCCTATGCACCATTTGTAATGCCTCACTCTTTGATTTTCTACATAGATGAAAAGGTTTCCATGTGTGGAGAGGGCAAATGGCTGAACACATCACATGACATATTCCTCCATTCTTGTTTGATGAGAGTGAGAGGTAGCAAGGGGAGAACAGGAGCAGCAGCAGTGCCTGGCTGGAGGCCGTGACAATGAGAAAAACTCAGCAATAGTTTGAAACACCACATAAATAGTGTAAAAAGTGCTACAACTACAACTACCCACACCTGCACAGCTACAGTAGTTGTGCTTACATACATATTATTTATACTTACCAATACTCATATCTAAAGATATATACACATATTTTTAGTAATTTACACCCCCGTGTTTCCACCTGTTTAGACATTAGTGTTATGCAATACTTCAGCATGTTGACTTTTACAGCGGGGCAGGGCAATGGAAAGATTCACACTTTGGCAGGTTTATGGGCACGAAACATCTGACTCACTGTTCAATAGCTGCTTGTATTGTACTTTGCCTCTTGTTTTAGCTTCACCAATGATCATCTTATAGATGCAGAAGTAGAAAGACAACCTCTGTCTCCTAAAAAGTATGTTGCAAATGTAAAATCACCATCACAAATTTTTCTTAACCTAAGCCAACAAAACCATGCAAAAAAAAAATTAATTAAAAAAATAATATTAGTCACAACAACTGGATGATTCTACAAAATCAGATATTTTAACAGAAAATATATACATGCAATTATATAGTCAACATCAGTGTATCTGCAGCCTTAAACTTATATAATGCATATTATTTATTTTTATAATGATTATTAGATTTGGATGGTTCTGAATGTTCTCATGTTATGATCATAAGCCAAGTAACTTCAAACTTTTCACTCTTGCAGAGGTTGCACCAGGATAACATTTTGTTGATGGCCTGTGCCACACGGTCTTTTTCCTTTTTTTTTTTCCTTTTTTTTTTGCCAGTATGCATCTATGACCTGCAATAGTGTGTGTCAGCTCAGATGACCTCACAGCCCCGAGGTTTCAAGGGGCTTAGATTCAACTCCAAACCTAAAACCTCAAAGAAAATGCTACAAATGCAAAGTCTGAGCCTCAACATGTCATACAGTCACAAAAGTGTTGGCAAAGACAGAAGCTGATGGCAGTACTACTCATACTCACCCTGATAATCATATACAAGTTTAATGTTGTCAGTATCCAGGATATGAAAATAGACAAACACATGCACGAGAGAATGACTTGAAAATATATTAAAAAATTAGAATTCACTCTATGATCTAGTGCAAGTAGAGAATGTGCTGCTGTTAATATGTGCACCTTAGCTATATATTCAGTCGGTTGCCTGTAGACATGTGGACCACTGTGGTCCAGTCTAGAAATACAGTATCAAAGAAGAACCCAAGAAAATAAGTCTACAGCAGTTACTCACCTCTTCTGGCTATCAGTTACTGCAGCCTCAACTGAAGACATGATTATTGGTGGCCTAGTCAAACTTAATGAGCATGTCTGGATGACATATTTGACTTTCTAAGGCTCTCCCCCTCTCTGAAAGTCAACTTGTAGGCAGAATTTCTAACACGGCACAATCAGAAGATCCTTATTGCAGGAGTCTATCGTCTTGATTGAGCTCAAGTTTCGCCAATGAGGCACCAGCTGGGGCCAGATCTCCCTGAGGCATTAGCAAAGTGGGAAGGAAATACAATAAACTGTCAAGGCCAATTAAGCTATAAATGCATTAGGTCCAGCTCACCCAGTTACTAGCTTATTTGCAGCAAAAGGATTCTAGGAAAGTTGTTGGCAGTCATTTTGCATAGTGTAAAAATACAAGTTTGCTGTCTGGGTCAACATGCCGCACATAAAAGCTGGTGCAGCAGACTCCACCCTGGCCATTATGACCACTAATTCACCTCTCTGTGGAGGGTCCAAGACAGAAATGTTTTAATGGAGTGCAGCACTGGCACAGCTCAGCAACGTGCTTTATACTCACATCAGCCATTACCCATTACTCGAACATTTAAATTTTTTAACACATAAGCAATCATGCAGGCATGTCATTTATTGACAGACAAAAGTAGTAAACATAAATAAATAAATATGGCTTCCAGTATTACTTCCAAATCTAATCCAATTCCGAAATAGATTGCTAACTGGTGTGTTTGCATATGGGTTCAGAGTGAAGTGATGTTTATTTGCCGATAAATGACTTTGACTCCACTATAGTCTTAGTTCAAGCGTATAGGAGTGAACTTTCTTATATTGTGAACAGTTCTACAAAAGACCTTTTATGTGGAGAAGGGTAACTGTATCCACCATAACCACTTCTTCATGTTAGAATACACTTATTTTAGCGTTTCATAAGTTTATCCAAGCATCTTCTATGAAAATATGAAAACCTGCTGCTTCCCTGTGCGAGTCAGACTTGGCACTGCTACAGTAATAGCTCGGACAAACAAAATCCAAAAACTGTCCTTTTATACCAGTCATTGCTTTTTAATGTACTGTAAATGTCATTGCTTTATGTTTCTATGGTATAATTAGTGTGTTGCATTTTTGTATGTAACAAATGATTTTTAACAAATCTACCGATGATTTTCAGCTTGAAATCTAATATTAGATTTCACTAAATGCATTCTGCAGGACATTGTTGAACGTGTTGGAACAACAAAGTAAAGCAGTTAGACAACATAAAAATTGAGAAAAGAGACAAATGATGGTAACATATTATAATACTACACAGTGATATACATCAGCGACAACAGTAATTCTGGTTGGTGGTGTTAATGTTGTGAAAGACATGGGTCAGCATGGGAAAATGTAATGCTGGCTATGATCAACAAGTGTCAGAGCACACAGTCCATCACAGTTCGCTGCATATGGGACTGTGTAGCTGATCAGGTGGTTACAATGTTGTGGATAATGGCTGTAAAGCATCAGCTAGCTTTACCGAGAGACTATGTTTGTATGGGACCGGTCCAAGGTAGAGATGACAGTTTTAAAAAAATGTTTCAAAAGACATTATCATTATAACTACAGAAAAAGCCTAACACATGGATGAGTCTAGTAAAGCAAGTGGGACCACACATTTGCCAGGTGATGACAAGAGTGAAGCAGAAAGAGTGACTGAAACAGTGCAGTTACAGACCATAAAATATAAACTAGGAAAAGCAAGAGTAAGAAAGAGTAATAAGACCATTCACTTTAGTCCATATCTATATATATAACCCATTTCTGTTTGTCTGCTTGTCTTCATATATGTTTGTCTGTTTGCCGCCTATAGACTCCAAAATTGGACAGCCCCCACAGACACAGCATTACAACTAAAGTAAGTTCCATGTACTTTCTCTCTTATAGTCAGGTATTTTCATTAAAAACAAGAGTTGTAGAGAACCTCTAACAATGTGGACTGGGTCATTTCAGAGTAGAGCTCCAACCTTAGACCTCCTCCAGCTGAAAGTAGAACCCAAGTGCTTCCTCTGATGCCATTTCTTATAATAAATGCAACCAGAGCTCCAGCCTCCTTTTGGACTCTTTTAGTTTAAAGTAGGAAATTATATGCCTCTAAAAATCTTAATATGTGTTTGTATTTGGACATTGTGTTTGAAAAACATTTAATTAATTTAGACTAGAGAAAATGTAATAATTTTATTCTTAAAAATATTTTTATTTTTACTGAGGTCCTAGGCAAGACTATTTAGTTTTATATAAATATATGAGTTAGTGCAACTTTAATTTCCATGCCTTACCACTGCCACACAGCAAAAAACATGCATCTTGCACAATGAACTTAGGAAAATGATAATTGTATATTATTGTAACCATAGTTACATAGCTGAGTGTTTATGAGAGTAATTTGTTAATGTGTGAAGGATTTAATCCTATTAATTTTATATCTGCTGCCATACATACAGTACTTGTCCTAATTTTGTATGTGACCTTATCAGAGGAGCAAATACTGGCTCACCAGTGACGAACATGTGCATCATTTGGAAATCATTAGCTGACACTGGCATCAAGATTGATGAGACTGAAGAATCTCTATCCATCACAGTTATATGCTGTTCAGCCAGAGGTTGTGTTAGGTCAGACCATTTAATAATAAAAGAAGCTGCTAGACCAACTCCAGTGGTGGCTAATGAGATTAAAAAAAAAAAACTAAATAAATAATAATAATAATTTTTAGGTGAGTCAAGGTCAGAAGGTACACACAAAACAAATACAAATGATAAATAAATAACATCAATAATAACAAGACACAGCTAATAGAAATAACAAACAGCCTAATAGATAAAACCCAAATGTTCCCTGTTACTACCATTTGAATTCTGAGAGCTCTAATAGTAATAGTACACAGTAGGGACATAGTATTCTAATGTGACATTTAGTTTTCCCATTGCTGTTTCCACTATTCTGAACAAAAACTCACTAGCACACTAGTGGTGCACTGTATTTTACAATGTACCATTAGGATTGAGCTTTAAATCCAAGCAGTTTTAAACTCTACCACAAAACTGGCCTAAATAGCACAAGGACATGATCTGCATCTGCAAAGGGTTGGGCAAAGCCCAATGTTTGCTGTGTTGCCAGCAGCTTTGGAAGTTTAAAAGCTTTGTGGAAGCGCACAGAAGAGGTCTGATACCTAAGTTGGAGTCAAAAGTGCTTATATGTGACGTAGGGTTAATGAGTGACAGACACATCAGAGGAAATGGCGCTCTTATCACAGTCATTGCCCGTGAGAGCACCATCAAGACCATGGGCTGACAGGCTAATGAAACAAGCATTAGGGTGCCTTTTATGGTGATGATTCCTGGTGAGAGGAGGCTAACAACATCATCTTTAGCAGTACAAGAGCCAAGCTGCTATTTCCTTCATTTAGAAGACTTCTTGTTTAATACAGGATCATATATCACCTCAGATGCTTTGAGTATGAGCACTTCCTCAAATACTATAAAGTAACCAAGTCATTCCTTGGAGAGATGGCGGAACATTTTACGCTAGGCTTCAGTGTTCACGACAGTGATGGCCATAGCCAGAAGCTTATGGAGGTGGGTGGGTGCATGGTGTTTCAGTCTGTGTACAGGATAGTCACATATGATAGATGACACACTGTCAGATCATTTCTGAGTGCTTTTGATATCACTTACTGTAACTACTTTGCAGCAACTGGCTCCAGCACCCCATGACTCTTAAGAGGATAAGCTGTTAAGATAATGGATGGATGACATGGCTCAACTTTGTATAACATAACATCCTACTTGCATTACTTCTACTACTTGTGAATAAACCAACAAATGTGTTTATCTCTTTCCTCCACAATGACACAAAAGAGGAAGTCATGGAGGCAGTGGGATGTCATCAATAGGAGACATTAGGCTTTTTGTTGTGACCAGTCTGGTCAGACCTACATTTGAATCTTGGTCAAGATATTTCAACATACTTCATACCACAGACTGACCACTGCTGACCCCATGAAGTTGAATACCAGTTTTCTTGTTCATACAGACAGCTCGTTCTCATCTTGTTCCGCCTGCTGTGATGAATGAGGTCTGAAGCCATTATTATTATTATTATTATATATGTTTCTGTTTACACCCATGCTTCTCCCATTAGGACCTGTGTCTGTCTTTATGTCTTGGCAAAGGCCTATTTTCCTTGTTTTAGAAAAAAAATATTGTATAGTGTAAGTGTAATACTGTATAGTGATAACATAGTGATGTCATCACTGTGTGTTGGGCCTGATGGTATGTATTCACAAGCACTGGGCAGACAATGATGAACAATAAACTCAAAATGAGAGATAACTGGTTAGGAGACCAGAAGCTGTTCCTGAGCCTCACAATCTAATGCCAACTCAAAATGACTCAGAGTGAGAGAGAGCTACATAAGAAGTTGTTTTGTGTCGAGAACTGCATGAATCACCAAAAAACAAGTGGAAATAGTTCATTTTCCCAAAACCTCAAATCTGCCTGTAAGCTCATGAATGCAGAAATGTTAGCTCCAGTCATCTGTCCAGAAGCCTGGAATTTCTGATGGTGGGTGGTTTTACTTTATCTCTAATGTGAGCTTTTGCACTTCTTGTACAGTTTGAGGAAGAAGGAGGATTTTTGGACACACACAGGTCATTTTTTTCATGGGTGGAGCATAATTTGTGTCTGAACTGAATACTTTTCTTGGTTGTCATACAGTATATACTGGAAATCTGTGTCATGACCCAAAGATTCCTTTTCCAGGCACACACTAGCCTCTGTCTACCGTCAACAGTGAAGCATGTTGGAGTATTTCCTGGACTATTTCTGTGATATAGTTAACGAGTAATTTAAAGGTTATAGAGAGTTGCTTCTTAAGACTGTTTCACTCACTGACCTGAGCCTAATTTGGGTCTTTTTGTCTTCTAGCTGAAAAGTGGAAGTCATGCAGATTTAATCTCTTTGTCTTCCTTTCACTTGGAATGAAAACAGCTTGGCATGATAGTCTCCTTGTCTGAACACCACTTCACCTTGTTAGACTTTGAATAGTTGGATATCTGGGCCAAGAGCTCCTCTCATTTTTGGCTTCCTGTGCTGGCAGGAGTTGAAAAGCTGTTGACTAATCAGCACAGATGCACTGCTGCTAATTGGGATGTAGCTGGTGGGAGCTGGTTGTTTGGTACAAAAAATTCTCAGGGGCTTCTAAAGAAAGAGGCATAGCTTTACATGGCCTTTCTGGTGTTTTTTATACTGTCTTCATTTGATTTGTGTCACATAAATTTGGGAGGGCATCTTAAAGGGAAGAATAAAGAATGTTTCTAGACTCATTCTGGCATCTGTTAAGAAACTGTCTTAAAAATGCAAGGATGTAATGTTTCAGCAATTCTGTCATTCATTTTAAGGAGGATGAGTAGTGAATAGCTCCTGGTCTCTTGACCTCCATCAAGGTTCCAAGCAAACTTAGGTGAGTCCAAAAGCAAAAACAAAATGTGTCTCCTTATGTCTTTTGATATCCTTCA
>OMLM01018676.1:0-13652 GCA_900302695.1 Helostoma temminkii | reverse complement strand
AATCAAAGCCAGGGCCTTTTTGCTGTGAGGCGACAGTGCTAACCACTCCTGTAATTTAACACTACAACTAATGGAAATATACAGAAAACAGGCAGAGAGAAAAAATCCCTTTAATGGAAGAAACCTCCAGCAGAACCAGGATCAGCTTGGGAGGCCATCTGCTTCGAACGATTAGGGTGAGTGAAAAGTGTAGAGCAAAAAGAAGAGGAGACAAGACAAAAGAAGAGCAGCACAGTAACACAAAGCACTTGTGTATATAGCAATACACAAAAACAGATGGAGGTGAACAAGAAATAATGTGCTGACGCCACAACCCTTTGTGACAAAATGTATTGCTTTGAAATGCAGTGAGTCTACTGGTTATAATGCTCTACCAGTAGAGCCAGACAGACCAGTAGCCGTTGTCTTACACTGACCACTAAACAGAGCTCATAGTTTATTGTGACCTCAAGTGATATCACACCATATGGTGTCAAATTCTTTTCATCATATACACTAACATCTGTTTTTTTCATATTTTCTTTTCCAACAACAAATGAACCATGTGAGCCACAAACAAAACTCTGAATGCTGTGTTCTGTATTCATTCATGACCAGATTTCTTCAGCTGTATCAGCTGTTCTTGGTGTTTAGTCCTAATTAGACAATGTTAGCAGACTAATGTGCTGAACTAAGATAATTACCATAAAAACCACTGCTGGGAACTAGTGAACTAAACCGGCAGTGTAAATGCTATCAAGGATGTGAACAAACTCTTTGCAATAAACCTATAAACTCAGTTCAGTGGCATTTGCTGGCATGTGACTACTTGTATTATTTAGATGTAATTTAGTATCACATGTATATTGTACCATCTGTAAACTACTTAGCTTTACAAACCCACACTAGATTTCTTGCTACAGGGGAACTTAGCTGGAATATCATTTCTTCAGAATTGCCATTATGAGGGTGTTACCAAAATTAATGCAGGACACTGCTGTATGTAACTTAAGTCACTAAGCTACAAACTATCTTAGCTGTTCAAAAACATTAATTTTCAGGTAGTGAAGCAGATTCTCTGTAGATTTAGATTAATGAGTAATTCTAGTTTTCAATTGTAAATAAAAATGTTTTTTAGAAATAAAATTTGGTGAAAGTAAGACCTCAATCATTGTGGCTTCATAGGTATTATTGAGTTAGTCTTGTCATGCTGTTGCTGTCATTGGCTCGATGTGAAAACTCAGAAACAGGCCATGTATTGTTCAAGTCAGAGAATATGTATTCTCCTAACACCAAAATAGCTTGATGGAAAAAAGCACTACAGCTGTGTTTATACGTGACAGCAGTGCTATGTTAATTTGCCCTTTTTGAATGGCATCCAGTCCCTGCGGAGCTCTGCTATACATATTTCTGTATAAAATGCTAATTCAGTTCGCATATGGCATTTATTGTAATTGTTTGTATGTTTAATAGGCTGTCACAGTGTAGTTAGTCCAATAACTCAGCCATACTGTAGACTGGTAACTTTTGCTATCTTGGCACATTCATGGTAACTCAATACTTGGATGTAGGCCACATGCTGACGTGTGGTGAATTAAGGAAAATACAGTTGTTTCAGCTTCTCTTGTGAGACTTAGAAAATGTCAACAAACAGCAATTAAATACACACATCACATTACACAAAGGGACAGAACAGTACAGATTGCCAGATTACCACCACCTGGTTGTTGGTATATTGTGCTATTAAAAGTACAAAATGTCCACAGAACCTCATAATAAAATGCTCCTAAAATTATATTAGACACCAGTACTGCATATTCTGTAAGACAAATATTAGCCATGACACAAAACCAAGGAAGTATTTATCTTATGGAAACATATATAAAATAACTATAGTACTATAGTCATGATGAACAGCGAAAGGTATACTTGTGCGTGTACAAGAACGTGTGCTGCTGTTGTGTTTCTAGGTTATAAACAAGGTGATGTATGCTGGTGTTGACTGGACACAGCCTCCTGGGACTTGATTAATTGATGGGAGATACGGTAGTTTAAGCTCCCCTCTGTCCTCTGTGTGCTCTCCCTCATCCCATCTGCCTCTCCATGTCTGTGGAGTGCGGTAATGTTGCTATGAGTAAAAATAGCAAGGGCATTACACTTGCAGGTGAAGAGAAGGCTGCAGGTTAAAGTTACACTCAGAAACAAGGTTAGGTTGAAGTGATGAATTTCATATTTCTTTGTTGTTTATGTTTGTGCTCTGTCTGCTTATGATTGAGTTTCTGCAGGATGTACTGTACCGTTAACTCACTTGGAATGTGTTAATGCAATATGGCTGACTGCAAAAATAAACTGTAAAAAAGATATGAACACAGATATTAATACATGATGCATACATTTATGAGAAATAATGAGGAAAGTTTACTTTAGTGGGTAACTATAACATCAACAGTCTTTTTTTTTATTTTAAAAAGGGACAAATCATTTGATGAGCAATGACAGGGAGATGGTAGCTCAGTTGGTAGAGTGGTCATCTTTGAAACCCCAAGGCTGGTGGTTTGACTACCAGTGTACCAGACTCCTGGCTACATGTCAAAGTGTCCCCTGTACCCTCAGCGCTTTAAAGAGGCAGCCTCTCCACAAAGTGGAATAATATATCCACAAAGAGGATTAATAAAGTATCAATTATTTTTAAATGCCTTACATATTCATTCATGTATTCATGCTTTATATGTTCCAACAAACTGTGGAACAGAATAAAGATACGTCCTTCGAATATACATTCCAAAAAACAAGACATAAACAACAAAAACAAAGCACACCATGTGAATGAAGGAGGAGAAAATGATTTCCTGAACTATTCAGAACAGTTTTAGTGTTTTTCAGCTCATAGTTTTGGTTTCACCTGCAGGGTGAAGAAGCAGACATTTCTCTATAGGAGCTTGGTGGTGAAAGAAAACAGACCTAAAACTTGTTTTATATTTGTCAGGTGGACAAAACATGAGGCGAATGCTGATGCTGCTCTGTAGCCGATTGATGTGTAAACAGTGTTGGCCATCACAGGCTGCAGTTTCATGTTGTCAGCAACTTGTTCTACTGCCCCCCAGTGGACAAGGAAATTTTACATTGCTGCTTTAAACATTGATACACAGGCTATCATAATATTAGCACTGCATTCCGTGCCAGGTGCAAATATGTACAGGATGTGAACATATTTTAGCATGTCATTATTTATTTTAAGAATCTCCTGTTAAATTTTTGTGCAGCAAGTTTTTTATAATTATAAAATTATATTTTTATGAGGATAAAAGTAATGTGGAAAACAGTAAACTAAAAATTAACTAGTCTATTTAGGGCTCACTTAAAAGCTTTAGAGCAGCTGTCAATGTTTCACTTTTTTTTTTTTGAATTTCTTAAAATTAAACAAAGGCTTCACCTAGATATGAGTCTACACTCATGTTCCCACCCCCTCCCTCTCTCTCCCTGTTCATGCTCTCATCTCATCCAGCAGGAATAGACGCTCTTCCTCCGCCGCTGCAGCCTGATTCTGACACAGCCGGCATTTCAGTGAGAGAGAGAGAGAGAGAGAGAGAGAGAGAGAGAGAGAGAGAGAGAGAGAGCGAGGGGCACAACTTGTGCTTTCTTTCACTACGCTGAAGGCGAAAAGGGAAGCTGATTGTAACACTGCAACGAGGCTCTTTCGGAGAAATACACACTGGGAGGCAGCTCACAACAAGGTAAACGATGTCCGAACAACAAAAGACAGGGATGTTAGCGAGCTGTGTGGCTTTACTGTACGGGACAGGATGGTTATAGGTTTGTGAAAGATGCAGATGCAGCCTCTTGTGCATCGCCTGTAACGTACTGACTTCTGAGCGGAGCGTGCAGGCTGTAGTCGGTGCAGAGGGTTCATGTGAGGAGAAAGTGATGCTACTGCAGATGATGATAAAGAAGAGAGAGGGGAACCAGGAAATGATTTAAAGAAGCTCAGCTGGTGGAGATGCGACTTCGCGGCGAATGAAAAATTACCCGAGTACAAAACAGCAAGTTCCCTTCAGCGCAGCAAGTTTTCAGGAGGATTCTTCCTCTGCTTGCTGGTGCTGTCAAGGGCAGAGGGGAAAGTTTAAATGTACCAGGGGCTTGTCGTGTAAAAAAAAAGAAAGAGAATAATATAAAAATGCTGTAATGTCACGACAAACTCCGTTTATGTGATTCCCACAGAAATAAGGTTGGAATATTATATCATAAAGATAGCCTATACCACAAAGTAGGGTACAAAGTAAGTCTGTAAAGCCACAATACAGCACCTCAGACAGACTGACGTCCCATCAGCAGTGTTGTAGAAATAATTTATGTCATTATACATTCACTGCTGAGCAGCCTGTGAATCCCTGGAGAAAAGGAACATATTTACTATTGTGATGCCACAGTATTTTTTCAAACACACAAAGGAGAACCATAGATTCACTGCAAGATATCAAAGGACAGCATAGAATATATAAAAAATCCCATTTGTCATTTGTCATGTGACACTTGCAAATTGCATGAGGTAATGTTCTCTAAGGGCTAAGTACTGACAGAAAACGTGCGCCCACTGGTTCATCTTTGACCCTGTGTTTGTTCAACCTGCATTCGTCAGCAAAAACCCGCATAAGATGGACTGTGGTTGTAAATCGAGGGCGCAGGTGCCTCGACAAAACTCAGATCACAGTGGAAGTGGAAGGTAGAGCTATCTTAACCCAGTTTGTTCCTTGGAATAAATTTGATCACAGGGGCTATGGTGGACTATGGTGGCCAAACTAGGATCACTGTCTGGAGGTTGATTTTTGTCTGCAACAAGCCTCATTGTCATCATCCTCCCCCATCCCATCAAACTCTTGGATATGAAGTGTAGTGAAGCTGCATGTCCTAATGGTGCAATTCATGCACTCACAGCTTGTGTATTCTGTCCCCTGGCTGCAGGTCTGTCCCTGATAACGTGACCACTGAAGGAAGAGAACACAGAACTGCTTCATCATGAATTTTGTAATGAAAGCTGCTCTGGGAGGTGAGTAGTCTGCCAGGCTGGAGGTTGATTTAACAGCACTGCAGTGTAAAGGATTTAAGGGGGTGTTCAGCAGCAGTAGCAGCAGGAGAGCACTGGTACTGGCCTGCTAGTTATGGGATACCCCAGCTGCGAAAATCTGTCCTGCACCAAACTACTGACTTCAAATATCAGCCCTGCATTCTTTCTTTCTTTCTTTCTTTCTTTCTTTCTTTCTTTCTTTCTTTCTTTCTTTCTTTCTTTCTTTCTTCCTTCCCTTTTTTTCTTTTAAAATTTCTCAGTGCAGGTAATGACTTACTAAAAAACATGACATCCTTTAAGCCAAGCCTTTTCAATGCCACAGCTCCTGGTTTGTTGTTCTACATTTTTCCTTTTGTAGAACAAGTGTCATTTTAGTATCAGCACTTTGTAAAAATGTACTTAAAATAGGACAGTAGCAACAGAAATGTGTTACAGAGTTTTCGAGTGATATTATTAACCAAACCTTTTATTAACCAAAAGAGATTTTCTTTTGAAGCCAACTGTTGGCATCTTTTGACGCAGGAAAAATGGCAAAGACTAATATTTTTTTTCATAAGCCTTTTGTCCTTTAAAGCCGTCAGGTATTGTCCTTAAGAAAATTATCTTAGCTATTATTTGGCCCCTAATTAGTCCTCATTATAGCTCTGTAATTCATCCTTGTCAGCTATAGCTTCAAGGGGAAAGGCAGGACAGCAGTGCCAGTAGTTATATTGCAGCCGCTGCACACACACTGGTCAGTCGTGACTGTGATGCTGAGCTGTTGTTGTCCAGGTTACAGAGGAGTTAGTTGGTTACAGTTGAGGCGTGGAGTTGAAACAGCGCCCTGGCTCCTCATTGGGATGCAGAGGATGCAAGTGCTGCCTTGTTCTCCACAACTGCAGCTGCTGAGCTATGAATTCTTAAATCAGCTGCACTGCATTGGAGGCACAAGTTGCCTGCAGACTTCGAGAATAGATTTAACAGTGTGGGTGTTTGCCTCTGTGTGTACGTGTCTGTAATGTGGCTGTGCTGGAGAGATGCTGCATATATAGCGTACAGGACAGAGTGTGTATGTGTATACTGCATCTTTAGGCAAGATACATTATGGAGGCCACACGGGCCTACTTTAGGTTATATTTTTTTGGCTAAAAGGAAAACTACAGAGTGAGAAAAGATGTAAGAAAGAGACAGTTTGATCATGTGTAATGTAATTAGTCAGGTAATCAATCAGCTAAATTACCAATCTGACAGTTGGAGCTTGCCAATACATTAGTGGTAATATCTTTAATCAGTTATGCTGCATTATTGGGTATCCCTGTGGTTTAGAGGTTCAAGCTGCCTACAGTACCATGTAACCATAATATTCCCCTTTTAAGCTTTCATCCTTCTCTGTCTCTTCCAGCATTTCCTGTGTAACTATCATATAAATGCAAAAACCAAAAGATTAAAATACAGTTCTCCCACTTCTAAATTGGTAGCTGGTGGTCCACAATAACATTTTACACAGACACGAAACTTTGGCTACAACGCTACCATGATTTGACATTTCAGGTGAAACAGCAAACAATCAATTACATGGACTTTTGGACAGTTCTGTCCAGCAGAGTCATGTCAGCTTTGTGTTACCCATTGGTTTGGACCCACTGTGTATATTTTAGTTGACAAATTATTTTTTATCCAAATTTTCAGTGGTAGGATTTGCCTGACTGTGCAGATTTGAAAATATATATAAAAAAAAGATGAGGAAAATTAAACACAATAAATACATAATATCAACTTTAATTGTATTTAAAAACTATTTTGAAACTGAATCCTGCTCCATTTTGCTCCACACAAAAACAACAAAAACAACACAGAACTGTATAAAATGCTTTTCCTTAAGAAGTAAAACATGGTTTTATGAAATCAATATAATTATCACCACTGGACCTAGAATTTACCCAAATGTACCCAGGTGTAGAATGTAACAGGTAACTTTATGAGAGAGAAATAATAGTTGACAATAATAGAAACAAATTACCAGTCTTGTTTTCCCTCATCTATGTTTGTATGACAAAAATCAAAATATCACAGACCGTAAGAACAGATACCAGGAAATCTGATGGGCTCACAAAAATTACCCCACACACAGAGTTTCTTTTGGAGGACGACAACAACATTTTCACCGTGATGGTGAAGCTAACAGAGATCTGATTTTACAGCCTGTTTTAACTTGCTCCTTTCTGTTATTATTTTGCTCCTGTTTGGATGTGGATTTTCTGTCATGTCACTGAGTGTTTCTGCCGAGTATTTTAGATAATGAGCATGAAAGAGAGTATGCTGCGAGTGCATTAACTAATCCTCCAAGGCTTCTTTGGTTACACATAGCTAGAAGAAAGACACCAGTCTTTAACGGTGATTCAGCACCAAATCAATGTTGTACTTTTCTACAGTAGCCAAGTTTGCTCCATGGACGTGCATTGCGTGGCATCTGTGTTGTTGTGTTGTCATGACACATCAGCCCTTCATGTCTATTTAACACGTCTAATTCCAAATAGATAAGAACATAAACATACATATTTTCACTGGTAAATGTTCTTTTTAAAGGTAGTAAGGTAATAAAAGGTTTGCAAGGTCAAGAATAAATGCAACTCATGTAAATTCTAACTAATACTGAGCTAGTACTGAGCAGTGTCAACGTAACTAATTGAAATTATATCCAGCTCCATACACAAAAAGGTTTAGGTCATGACTGGAGCTCTCAGGCTCCAAAAATCGTTCATCCTCGGAACAAAGATTATGTTTTTTATACAGCTGGGATAAACACTGTTATTTGGGAGCCATAAAACAAGCCCTCCCAAAGTTTATGCTTCTAACCACCACCAAGGTTACACATTTGTAAAGTTGTTTCTTATCTTTATCAAGCATGTAATGAGAAAAGGTGTTAAACAGATTGTAAAGCCCTTTGTGGGAAATTTATGATTTGATAAATGACTTTATGATGTGTCATTGCAGCTTACTGTGTTGACAAAACTTAAAATAGCTTATGATGGTGAACATCAACAAAAGTACAAACGTTTCAGTTTTTACAATTTTGCAAACGATGCAAGAATAATGTGCTTGTAAAATGTGCTATTGAAAAGGTTGTCACTGATGAAACGTGCACAGGATAAAAGACAGAAAAGCAGTTAACCCATGACTGTGTGGTGATTATTGATTATCACTGTGGTCATTTTTGAACAACAATCTCATCTAGGATTATATACAGGCTTCATTTTAACTCAATCCAATATACACCATCCTTCCAAACAGCACTTTCACTAGTGCACAAAACATGTATTACTTTGCAGCTATATAGTCCCCAGCATGGGGATGTCATGTATGACAAATATTTCATAAAAACCTAAAACCTAAAACCTTTTAGAAAATTACATATAGTAGATTTAGAAACTATTTATT
Organism: Helostoma temminkii; assembly: GCA_900302695.1. Classification (NCBI taxonomy): domain Eukaryota; kingdom Metazoa; phylum Chordata; class Actinopteri; order Anabantiformes; family Helostomatidae; genus Helostoma; species Helostoma temminkii. The sequence goes on along the minus strand of OMLM01018676.1, from coordinate 5,194 downwards.
CTAAATATTGCAATCAGTGCTACTGCCATTTATGTTAATTAAAATCTGAACAGCCCATTATGATGACAGTGATTTTACTTTTTATTCATATGATGCAGCTCCCCTGGCTTATGAATAACTTAAATTTAACTCTATAATGCCATTTGTATCATATTTGATACGCAAAAATCTTTTGATTAAGTAATTATCATAGACTTCTGATGTATCAAATGTAATACATCAAAAATCACTTACATTTAGAAATAATTTCTTAAAATATTTCTTTATTTTTTGAACAAAGTGTGCAATACACACTCCAGTTAAAAAAATAGGTTGTTTTGGGCTATTATTTGTTGGACTGGACTTTAAAGGGTTAAAAAAATTAATAAAATTTTTTTATTGCTATTTAATTATTATTGAATCTATCATCACATACATTTGATTATATGTACACGTGTGTTTAAAAATATGTCATCAAATCTGTGTGATTCAAGGTAAAATGAAAACAGAAGAAACCTTGAAATATTCTTTCCTTGTAGGTAATCATGTTTAGTGATTGGCTGAGGAAATTAGGTCTTCATTGCTTGATTGGTCTAGAGAGTTGGTACTGACACACACACAGACACACACACAGACACACACACACACACACACACCCTTGTGCATAAGTCCAGAAAATCAAATTCAATACATGAAGTTGACCTTGTGCTTCTCCTAGAGTGCAAAGTGTGTGTGTGTGTGTGTCTACTGTGTGTTAAGGTTGTCGGTGTTCTTTAAATAAGTCATTCAGGCATAAAAGTCACATAGGATGAACAAGACACTGGCTGAGAGAGAGAGAGAGGGGGAGAGAGAGAGAGAGAGAGAGAGAGAGAGAGAGAAAGAGAGAGAGCAAGAAGCTTCTTCTAATACAACCTTTTTTAAAAAATATGTTTTTTTCAAATATTTTTTAAAAGAAATATGCTCCAAATTGATCTTAATGTGGTGAGGTGCTGTCCATCATGGGCTTGTGTGATACCTCATCAAAAACATAAATTGAATTTCCATCCAGCTAATATAGACTAGGGAATCACCAAAATCTAGATCACCCTGCAGCACTATTATGGAGATATAGGTACAATAATGTGTCAGTGCAATGAAAAAATAAGATGAAGACCAGATGTAAACCACTCTGAAAATTGGAGAGAAGAGTGTTGTATACCTCACCAGAGCAATGACTGATGGGAAAGCCTGAAACACAGTGAGCTCTCTCTCCTCTTAGGCACGCTCTAACTTGTTGCTGAGGTGTCAGTAAGTCCTGGGTTACAAGAAGGAGCCAGTATTGGCTTGACGACAGTGACACAGACATGGCAACTTGTTGCCAAAAAATAACAACAAAACCTCAGAAGGCCAAGTGTGAAGCAGGCTCTGACAAAAATAGGGTGCCCTGACAGACACAGGATGTCAGAATGCTGAGAAATCATCATGACCAGCAGCTTTACTTTACTGCAGCTGTAAAAAAAAACCCAAATCCCAAATGTTTGTGGTGGTAACTGGCTTAGGAAGCTCTCAAACATAAAAATCTCTTATATCATTGTTATATTTTATTGTACCAAAGTTGTGGTGAAACTTTTACAATAAATTAGATATATAATATCCATAAGGAACACAACCTTTCTAATCTAATTGCAGATATAACATGCAGCCAAACAACCTTCAGTGCATTTCTTAAACTGTGGGACAAAAGTCAGAGCATATAGTACATTTGTTAATTTAAGTACGAGTCCTGTTTGATATGTTGTGTAAAGCTGCTCCTCCTCAGGGACAATTACGCCGACTCCAGGCATAGCCACCACCAGTGCATGAATAAAGAAGCTGCAGAGCAACAGTGAAAACACTTCTCCTCCACCAGTTTCTCCCTTGCCACATTTTCTACTGTAAAATAAGCTGTGTTGAAACAATGTTGTATGTCCTAGAGGCCAAAGCTAGATCCTTATGCTCGTCTGATTTCCCTCCATACTTTGGATTTAGATTAGGGATTTCACTGAGAACCTTGAGTGGGAAACGAGTAGATAAGTACTGTTTATCTGATGCTGTAAAAAGTTCAAGCGCTGGGAGAGGTAGCTAATATTCGCCGTCTTTCCTACTTTCTCTTAAGACTTTGGACTTACAGATTTAGCAAAGAATTTTTCAGAATGGAAAGAATTAGATAGATTATGTCTTTTATCTAAGCAGTGAAGCCAATGTCAAAGTATTGAGGGGAAAACCTGTAGTATAACATCTCTTTTTGAAAAAAATGTCTTTTACCACCACGGGAAAAAAAGGTTTGGTCTAGGTGCAAAAACTTTCTTGACTTCGAAATCCATTTATTTCACATATCACCTGTGTGTTTCTTTTATTCTCAGGTGTAATAATTGTATTTATTTATGGTATAACCTGTGCTACCGAACTCTGAATCAACTTCCAAACAGGATTGCATTATACTGGCTTTTACTGGAGAATTTTTCTACAAAGTACCTCTTTTTCTTTATTGACTCATCTAAAGTGGATTATATAAAATACATAAAACAAAGCTAAAGGCCAAACTGTCAACTTTCCATTACAGTTTTTCAATAGCATATATATTAAATGTCATTTTGACATCTACAACAATCCTGTACAGTATGCAGGGCTAAAGTGTAAAGACACTTTAATCAAAAACACTCAAACATAGCTCAACACAGCTTATGTGATGCCTCAGAGCTTAATAGAATTATTCTAGTTTAAAAGGACACTGCTGTATCTCTCGCACATGACTCACAAAGCAGGAGCTGGGATCATAACTCAACATAACTCAGGGCTTTGTCTCTCAGGGTGCTATTTTATACATTTGAACAAAGACAATCTGAGTGTGCTAATAAGATTTTGTGAAACCAGACCAAGTGTGTTTTGGTCTGTGTAGTTTAAAGATGAACTGGAGGGTTTTTTCTGTGGAGGAAATCATTAGACGATGAGGCTTAGCTGGTTGTGAGTCATTTCTCCACTTTTTCACAATATAGAAACAGTGTTTACATGGACGTATCTGAGATACTCAGGTACTTGGCTTGTAAGCTGATCCTGTATCCTTCTAACACTATATGTTAGATAAGCTCCTGCCTTGGCTCTGAGAACATCTGGGATATCTGAGTTACAGAGCAAACCAACGCTGACACTGAAGCGTGTACCACTGAATGATATACCACATTTCTCCACTGCAATGCACTGTTTATTAATTGGTCCAATTATAATTCATGTTACTGTGTTTGCAAATACCATAGGATGACAGGAGATAAACTTGGATCCAAGCTGTTACCTAGCAACGCAATTAAGATAAAATGGAGTCTAAACAGTGTGTATGTGTGGATGCACATATTAGGGGGAGAGCGTGGCACATCCATACATGCCTTAATATTGACAATAATTTATATTTGAGCACACACATTCATGCAGATGCAGTTAAAAACATAAAACATGTTCATGATGTGGCTGCCCAAGTTAGAAGTAGGCAATTGTTTATATACTGTACGTGTAAATACATGTGTACTATACATGTTCATACATGTATACTGTGTGTAAACACAACACCAACACGAACAGGAACGCTGAATGCATATGCACTAGCTCTGTTTCTCCCTATATTCCTCATATCTCATTATCATTGTTGCGTGTGCACACTTGTAAGGAGCTAGGGTAGCATATCATGGTTGGACAGACTCAGCTTCTCTGTGCTATTCATCAATGCTGATGCAGCAATACTGATGTTTACTTAGGGTTTTTCACCTTCTTTCTGAATTTCTTTCTCATCTGTCTTAGTCTCTTTCACTTCAATCCAAAGTGTCTCATTAATGTGATTGATTTTTGTTAAATTCAGCGTCCATCATTAGTGCTGGTATATAATTGTATCATCACTTCATGGTGGTGGTTTGCACAACAAACCGCAGAGAGGGTGTATTTAATTTTCTGTTTCTGTATTGATCATTTTGTATTGAATTTCTAGAGTGCTGATTGGAAGGTTTTTTTATTGAACCCAACTTTATAAACTTTCAGAAAGTAAATAATGTATTTCACAAAATGTCAAAGCATTCCTATTATAGATTTGTACATGTGGATTTTTGGGTATGTCGCACTTAAATTAAGTGTGAATAATCTAAAAATACATTAATCACCAATAAAAAATGTTATAATTGAGAACTTGAGGCTAGATGATAAACCTCTTTAACCATCTTTAGACTGCAGGTTCTTGATGGTTTTATTTCCTCATCTGCTTTTTCTCCTTCACTGCTCTTGTACTCTTCCCTTGTCACTCTTTCTTCTCCTGCATCTCTCCTCGTTTTTTACGCTGTCTCACCTTATTTTGCTGCAGTTCATTCTTATTATGCTAATGAGTAAGAAATACTAACGATACCAGGGACAGCTGCAGACTGAAATACTCATTCGTGGTTGCTTGCTTTCTCTCCTCAGATGTCCCTTTTCTGTCTCTCAAGCTGCCCTTCCTCCTCCCTCTATGTCACTCTTACGCTCATTTTTCTTGTCCATCTTCACTCTTCCCTCCCTTCTTTCACTTTGTCACTTTCTTCTCACTGCTTCATCCTTTTACCCCTTCCTCTTTTCTTCTTTTTAGCTGTCACAGTCTCTCCCCCACCGTCTGGTTCCACAGAAACTGCTGGCTAATCCCACTAACTGGAGCAGCTCAGCTAATTGGACTCAATAGTTTCTGACAGATTCTCTCTCTCTCCTCATCCTCTCCTTGTTTTCCTGAATATATCTTGTTTTCTGCAGTATTCTGGCTCCACATCTCCCAGTTCTCCTTTTCTTAATTCCTCCTCCTCACAGCTTATCTGCTTCAGTCTCCAAAATCCTTCACCACTGGCCACTGGCTTTTCCCTCCATCTTTTTCCTTTGTGCTGATGCTTGGTGACAGGTTTTCCTCTTTTCTCTCATGCTTGTTTTCAACAGTCAGCATTTTTCTGTGTTGGTATCAAGAGACATTATTTTATGGGATGTAGAACTCCTACAGGGACACTAAGAAGGTCTGTGTTATACATATTGAAGGATTTGTGTCTGGTGGTATAAGAGACAAAACTCACATTCATTCTGTATTCTGTCTGACATCTCTCACTGGGCTTTCATCCTGTCTCTTAAATCATATTGATTCTACAGAAAGTTGACGTGAATGTGCTTTTCTGACAGCGTGTTTCAATGTGTCAGGCTAAGAGGAATA
>OMLM01018674.1:0-22361 GCA_900302695.1 Helostoma temminkii | reverse complement strand
TGACTGTATATCAAGGTCAATGGCAATTTATTAGCTGCTCTCGTTTAAACACTCTGTGTGCTTAAAAAATAATAATAACATTCTTTAAAACAATCATTTGGTCACATTTTTATAGGTTTCTGTTAATGACTAATTGAACATTTCTTTCATCAGTTAATTAGCATTACAATGCAGAAGGTACTTAATTTCAAAGCAATTATCGCCTGAGTGGCTGGCACACGTGAAAAATCGCTTGTGCTTTGTCCTTTCAAACCCTTGCGGATTTCTGAGTTTGATTGACATGTGTGAGTACTGGCGTGCGTGTGTGTGCTGTGTTTGTTACATTGCTTAATGCATGTGTGTCTGTGTAGAAGTATAAAAATACTTTTTATCCTTAACCGCATACAAGTGGGTCCTTGACTGCTTTATATTCTCTCAGTCAAGCAGGCTGATACCAAGTAACAGGTGGACAACATCTGCTGTGAAGTGAAGCTCTAAATGGAAAGAAACATTGCAGACACAATGCTATTCCATCGATATAATTACCCTTACACAAATGCACATTGGCACACAATGTGGATGTTCAACGTTGAGCCTTCAGGGGGACCTGTGATCATGGTCTGTCTTGTAATGGAAAAGTGATAAACTGGAAATGCTTTCTGCAGCAGTCAGCTACTACATCCTATCAACCTCCTCATGGCATTTATCTGCAGTGAAGCCCACGTATACATGCTAGAAATGCCTTGAGATTTCAAAAGTTAATTACAGCATCAAATTAAGTACATGACAAGTGCCAATAAAAGGCCAGTGGAAGGGTCTTTAATCCCCTTTGCTCCCTGAAAGCTCCTCCATGGCACCACAAGCACCACCTCAGCCACTGTTTACCAAATTAAAAAAATCCCAGCTGCAGAAGGCAATCAACAAGCGAGTGGATTTACACAACTCCATCCCCGCACTTGTTTGTTTGTTTGTGTGGTACTGAGAGGAAAGTGATGCATAATTTAATTGAATGAGGTCCCTTTTTGCAACCAGTTTAAGGGGTAAATTTGATTGCAGTTTTAATTAACCAGCGTAGTTCACCCCTTTCATCGGTCCAAGGGATTACAATTATGAACACAATGAAGCAACAGTCGTGTAGTGATTTGGTCATTTGTACTCAAGTGAGGGCTATTCAGCTGCTCCTTTAAAGATGCATGAGCTATTCATGGACACACTAAAGGTGGCTGCAGTGATTTTAGAGACACTTTTAATCCAGGCTATGAAAAGAAACAGTTCAATATGTGCACAAGGCTACAAGTTAGAAAAATAATTTAATGTTAAAGTTTTCATGTGTGCCTTCTTAATAAATTTGCTGTTAAATAATGGTTTGGAGTAACTCAAATGTATTAGTCACGGTTTTTATTTGTTATAACTCAAGCACATGAGTATACAAATGCACTTGCAGGTTCGATGTTACACATCCTGACACTAGTTTCACACTCTTCAGCTGATGTATAAGCAACAGTAACATGAAATGCAGGCAGGGCCAATGAACAGGCAAAGAAGTAAGTAAGCTAATAAAAATGTATGTAAACAATGCAGCTTTCAAATTTAAGGGAACATATACTAAATCACACAACATGAATGCTGAATAACAGTGACATTGTAAATGGGAACAGACATGTTGTGTCTCAGCTATTCTAGTTTGTAGGTTACATGCAGACTTTCTGCTGTTCTGGTTTATTTTGCTGTTCTGCCCGCAACCCTGAAACCTAGTGAAACTTAAAAAAACAGCAGAGAAAGTTCTCATTTCTATTGAACAGTGGAGTCACTGAGAACCCCCCTGCAGCCACACCAGACAAACTGCAGTGCGACTTAAGCTCAGCTGCTGTCGCTGCTATGATCTCTTCATCAAAACAGACACAACAAATTACACATCTAGGGAGAAGAAGTTTTTAAAAATCTGTTTAAATTTGTGTGGGTAAAGAATAACACTAAATTATTAAATTATTACAGTGAACATTTTGGAGATGCTTTTATAACTGAGATCCAGGACAGAGTTCAAATGGATATAAGTGACATGACTGCAAATGCAAAGTGCTTCTGAAAAAAATAAGTTTCTTCTGACCTCTCCACATTCCTCACACACATCCTCTAGAAACAATGTTAAACTACAGACATCACTTAGCATTATACCTAAACTCCATGTCAGGAGAATCGTTTCCACACATTGTGCGTAGTTTTGCTCCTGTGGAGGAATATTATCACACAGGAGAACAAACCATAGTTTAGCTGGAGAATAAAGTCTAGAGTATCCTCTGCAGTGTCTGACATTCGCATTTTTACATTCAGCTCACTAATGCAATGTCTACATGTGTTCAGGGCTCTAGTGTTTGTCAGAAAGCAGCTTAAGTCGCTGCAGTGCTGCTGTAAAAGGAACAGTCACTTTTCAGCTATACAGCGAACAGTAGCTAGGAGACCGGTCATGGAGGTACATGTTGTGAGTGACAAAACAGGATGAGAGAAGTAAGGAATAAAGTTGTGGCTGTAGTCTTTGTTTTGGTTGAAAGAATTTCTTAAATTAGTTATTTCCCTATTTAAGACTTTATCTTGCTAGTACACTGTTTCTTATGTAACTTTGTAGCAATTCAAGTACAAAATACTTCCTGGAGTGCCTGTTCACTTAGTTTCAAGAATAATTCAAGAAGAAAGAACCACTCCAAGATCAATGATGTGTACTGGCTATCTTAAAGTACTTAAAGTAGGAACTAATTTGGATTATATAATTGAAGTGATTGATTTTACAAATCAGACAGTGTCTTTATTTTGCCTGTAGTTAATACCAGATTACATAGTTGTTTCCAATAAACTATTAGCAATAAAATAAAGAATTACTGCACCAATGTATCACTCTTGATACACACAAGACTGAGTTAGTCAAAAATGAAAGGAAAAGCAGTCAGGAACAGCACCGTCCTAAACTGACTTCTCTGATTTAGTGCAGATGAAACACACTGTTTCTCAACAATATTAATTCATGACATGGATCTTATCTCATCAGTGCTAATGAGAATAGTCTCTTCTCTACATCTCTATCTTTATCTTGTTGTTTGAACAGAGAGCAGTTATGTGGCAAAAGAGGTGGTGGTGTAGTTTGATTCCAGGATCACAGCTGATCTTGATTAGGTGATATGACTTCATTATAATTGTGGTTTTTTCTGTTAGGCGTTTGATATGACTCATTACACCAAAAAAAAAAACCCAAAAAACAAACAAACAAAAAAAACAGTCGGCAGTGGTAATGATTCTTGCTTCTTATCTACTTCTAGTTGTTGTCATGTTCTTGGATAAATAACAGCTTTGGCCCAATAAGAAACAGCACAGTGTATAGTTGCCCATGTTAGATAGCAGCATCAACTTTATTGGTTCCCTGTAAGTTGACACAAGGTGTTTGTAGTTACTTTAGCATAATGTGCTCTGCAGCACAACAGAGGGAAGAAGCTGAAACTGGTGAGAGGGTCTGGCATCATTTTCCCTGGACAGAAAGATCATACAGGGATTATTATCATTAAAGAAGTTAACTTCAGTGAGGTTAAAGATTTGTAGCTTCTTTTTACAAGAATAATCAATAATCTGTAGAACCCTTACATGCATTTGCTCTGTACTTAATGTTCAGCAGATGATGCTCATCAAGTGACCTCTTTCTCATATGTAGACAAGGACACAGGGGTGAGGCAGACACAGACAGACCTCTATTCCCTCACCGCTCTCGCCTCCCCCTCCCATATTGTAAATGAGCAGCGCTGGTGTAGATCAGCTCCTCTTGGCCAAATGGGTTGTGTCAGCTCACAGAGAGCATCATCATCACGCTTCTTAGTTTAGACTGGCACTCCACTGGGAGGAGCAGGCTAATGCATTACAATCCACAGACCCACTGCAGGCACACCCGCATGAATAAGCAGATACACACACACACACACACAAACACACACACAGTAATGAGATTCAACGCATTAGAGAGACAGGGGTTGCTAGAGAGAGGTGGACAGAGGTTGGACAGAATTTAGATACTATGAAGACTAAAGTCAAGTGAAGGCTGAATTACCTCCAGCTCACTAGCAACTGTATCACACACACATTTGTACACACAAGAAGGCGCAAATGCAACATGTTCCTGCATCTGAGAAATACATCAGCATGTTTTGGTACAAATTTACCTCCACACCCTCTGTCTTGATACGGCACAGGGCCCTGGTGGCTGTGTAAGTTTAATGACACACTGATGAGGTCAAAGAGAGAGGGGAGTCGGGTTAATTGGGAGGTGCTCAGCAAATCTCAGGTTGAATGATGATTACAAATCCTCCAAATGTTAATGGGGGAAAATAGGATAAATATAGCTTCCAGTTCAGCTGAATGGGAATGTGGAGCAGTGTGACGACAAAGAGAATCTTCCCAGGAGATGGTGTCTCTCAGAATTAGGTTATGATACCGTACTAGATAGAGGAAAGGACAATTATCACATCCTCTCCTGGCCAACTCAGTGATTGATAAGATGTCCTGTGGGCTCTGAGTGTTGTCACCAGGATAACGGAAAGTCAGGAGTGGAAAGAATGTTCATTCACAGATAGTGACATAAGAATGGAGGAGGAGTATTAAATGTAATACGTTTTGCATATTTACCTTTTTGGGAAACTTATACCATTATTAATCATAATTTATAATAAAGTTACTTTATATATTCTAATATGTGTTATTTCTTCTAAAACAGTAATGTGCAAAAGTCTTAGGCCACCCATTAGATTTGTTGTTTTGACAATGCTATTATGACCTTCCATTGGATTTAGAAAATATGTACACAGTATTACAAAAATATAAGAAAAAACAAACAAAAAACTGTAGTCTAACGTGGCAAATATTTAGTGTGACTGTCATGTCACTTATATCCATTTGAACCCTGTCCTGGATCTCAGTCATAAAAAACATCTTCAAACTGTAATAATTTAATGATTTAGTGTTATTCTTTACCCACACAAATTTAAACAGATTTTTAAAATGATTTTTTTTAACAGAAACACTGAGATTAAGGTGATAAAGACATTTGAATGAATAAAGAAAGACTTCTTCTCCCTAGATCTGCTGACACCACTGATGATCATCCATATGGATTTGTGTCCTCTCTTCTCTGGCTCATAAGCTCCCGTGTCCTTGCAGTGCCTGAGAAACAACAAAAAACACTGTCTGCACTGTTCCCGATGGAGACCTTATCTGTGAGAGGTGTTTGTGTAATGGCGTTTTCTAGCTCGGTACTGCAGGTCACACTGTCTGGAGCAAACAGACAAAAAAAAACAACTGAGAAAGAGATGGAGAGGAAACCAAATTATGAATAGTAGGTTCTTGGCCTTATCATGCCTTACATGCTGGCTTTTCTGTACACTGCATTTCAACAGGTTTGTGTTACTGAAGCGTAGACTTAACTGAATCCAGGAAGACAGAAAATCATTTCAAAAAAATGGAACCATATCACACTGTTGTTTGATTTTTGTTGTTTTGTTGTCTTCTTTGGAAGTGTGCATCAATTCAGGTCTCAGCAGCTTCATTTTTGTCTTTTCTTTCTCACTGCACTTCCCACACACACACACCCACACACACTCACATCCACACACACAAAATGTACAATTTTTCAGAATACTTCCCACATCTCTCCACCCACATTCCCTTCCACACAGAGGATAGCAGCACATGTATAATTGCAGTGTGCAACAGTGTGCACCTTAGAGGAAATAATTACCACCATAAAAAGAGCAATTACTAACCTGGCAGAGAGTTGCAGTGGATTTTAATGCTTCTGCCAGTAACGTCTGCTCACATACCGCTCTTTGTTTGTTTGACTAATGGTTTCTTTTGAAGGATAAACAAGCCACGTTTACCAATACTAAAATGCTGTCTGTTTTGCACACACATTTAAACGTAAAACACGACTTACAGCTTTAGCAGAGAATGCCGAGAAGAGACACAGAGCTCAAGGTTGATATGAGTTTGAATCATGTAGCCAAACATTAAAGAGCTTTATACAAATTGACTCTTGAGGCCTGCAGCAATTTAATACTTAATATCCAGTTTTGATTAGCTTGTGTGTCATTTCGATTCCTTTCATCTGTTATGAATAAATGCTTGCCATACTGGCTCAGTATAGTTATTCATTTTCTTTTTAATCGTCATTATGAGAGGATCACTAAAACGATAAGACAGAAGTGAGAGAGTGAGAGGCTTTGTGATTTGCATTACAGCTCTGTGCGCAGAAAATGAAAAGATGCATTAAAGCACATAGTTGCGTACACACACCATTAACAAAAAGAAAAGAGGAAATAACTGCGGCAATTTTTATTACTGTTTCTGGCAAATCACTCTGTTAGAGAATTAATCACAATCTGTTCCCTGCCTGTTTCAGAGAATACAGCCATCTATCAAAACCTTTTCGCTTGTCCTCAATCCACCACAGTATTCACTAGTCATCTCACAACTATTGTCTCTGAGCTTCAATGGTCTGATTGATTTTACAAGACTGCTGCTCAGGGATTATCCTTTGGCATCATATCCTGCATGTAATTGCACAGTATTGACTGATACTAACTTACAGTCAAAGTAACTATTGAAGGAATGAGTAACAAGTCTTCAGTTGTTAGTGGTGATTTGTTGAGTACAAGATCAATAAGCTTCACTACAGACACACACCAACAGATACTACCCATTATCGAAGGAGCTGAAACAGCTCCAGAAGCAAAATAAGTGAAAGACACTTTCTAGCAAGGAATAAAACATTTATTGATCATATGTAAATTATGTATAAGTTATTCATAATTATAACTTATAATATGCCAGTTTTTGTGTTTTTCTACAAATGTGTAAAAAATAAAATCATTCAGAATGGGTTGAATTTGCACATAATGTCACAACTAAACTTAACTGAAATAAAACATTTCAGTCGTGGTTATTTCGTTATGTTTTAAATTTATAATAAAACGTCAGCAGCATCTTCATGCTAAAGTCTCAAACAACTACTTAAGAGAAGAACAATTTTTTACCAGTTTGCATGATAAAAACATACTAAAACTCCTTTACTGTGCAATTTGACTGCTTACCTACTAGAAATCCCAAAGGTTCTGTTCAATAGCAACTGGGCTTGTTTCTGGCTTCATCTGAACTAAAACTGATGAACTTCAGAAGAAAATTCTTAATCAGTTCCAGAACTGATGAAGCTTCTGGAAGGCGAAACGTCTTCAGAACCAAGAAACAAGTCCAGTTGTTACTGAACAGAACCTTTGGTATAACCATGACCTGGATGACTGGAAACCTTTACAGGCACTTTCTAGGGAAGGAAAACTGTAGACACAGCAGCCTTCTCCTCGGGCTGGACCAGAGGTGAGACATTATGTTTTACACTCACAATGAGCTTTACTTTACAAATTAGTGGCTGTCAACAGTTTAAACTACTGTTGATGAGACTGGATACTGATGGAGGTGTATACTCATGATTTTTTGTTATCACTTTATATATTTTAACATGTTAAATATTATTTAACAAACTAAGTATTTCAATAATTATCAGTTGATATGAAATTGTGTACAGTCATTCATGTTGCTCAGAGGATGAATCATACTGATGTGAGAAATCCTTACAGTTTTTGTGTCATCAGCAGGTCAAGTTTTTATACTGTATATCTCTCATCTTCTGCATGAATGCGTACAAAACAGTTATTGTTCTAAAACATAACTGACTTTGGTCCTCAACATGAAGTCCATTAGATTTAAGTGAAATCCAAACATTTATAGATTGATAGTTACGACAAAAACCTAAATAAATTCCTATAAGCCTCAGCTGTAGTTTGTATGTATATGTGCTAATTATCCTGTTAGCATGCTAACAGCATGAAAGAATTAGCCACCGGCCCATTAGTTCATATTCACCTGCTGGCCCTGCGATGAACTGGCGACCTGTCCAGGGTGTACCCCGCCTCTCGCCCGTATGACAGCTGGGATAGGCTCCAGCACACCCGTGACCCCTACGGGGACTAAGCGGTATAGAAAATGGATGGATGGATCGATTCACCTGCTATGTGACTGAAAAATAATCCATATCTCTTCTCTAATGACCTTGGTCAACCCGGAAGTGTTCCCAGCTCTGACCTCTGTTCTAGCTCCTGTTTCCTGTCTCCATTACTTGATCAACTTGCCTTTTCATAATAAACACTGGGCCCTGAAACAAAACCTCACATTATGTCTATTTTTGGCCAGTGATATAGGATTGTTTACTTTTAGCCATTTTTTAATCTGTTAAGGATACTTTTGTTGTCTCTTTGTGATTATTTTGTTTAATTTTTGTCTTTTGGGGATAATTTTATGCCTTTTCTGGTCTCTATTACTTATAACAAGTTACTCAGGCTCCAGCTCCTTTCTGAATTCTCAGGCCTCTGGGTCTGCGCCAGTAGGTCCATTCAGTAATCCATCCATGCAGTGATTACTGAATTGGCTGTGAGGATGCTAGTGTTTAGCTCTAAGCACTGCTAGACTTGTTAGTGTGCTGGTGGATTAATCTTGTTTATTAATAGATGAAGCTTTCATTCAGTAATAGCACTGTTTTGTGAGCATGTGATAATAAAATAATAAATAATAATAAAAATATAAAATGTCACTTCAGTTTTTAAATAATGATTTCATTTATTATCTGTTAAAAAAAAAGCTGTCTGACCTTGCCTAGACCTATGTGAAAAAGTAGGCTACTGGTTACTGGTGAGTTACTGGTTGTGCCACACACACAACCAGTAACTACAATCTTGTAATCATGTGTTTGATACAACTGGCATAAGTCTTGCACATGAGTCTTTCACATCACTGTGGAGGAATTTTGTCCCACTCTTCCTTGCAGAATTGTTTTAATTCAGCCACATTGGAGGGTTTTGAAGGTCATGCAACAGCATGTCAATTGGATTTTGGACTTTAACTAGGTCATTCCAACAAACTTAATTTTTTTTACAGCCATTCAGGGGTGGACTTGCTGGTGTGTTTCAAATAAGCTTCATTTAGAGAGCACTTTTCTAAACTTGCATTACAAGGTGCTTAACATGAGTATAGCAGTGGTTAGGGTTAGAGACAGATTATGTTTGTGTTCAAATTTTTATACAGAGGTTGTGTGTGAAATGTTACATTTTTCACTAATAACTAGCCAACAATCTTTCCCTGACCCTAACCCAGTGCTGTGAGTGTCTCAACCCAATTATAAAACATGTTAATAAAGCTGGAGTCATATATGGGCATGTTTAGATAGTTTAGAGGAAGAGAAAACCGGATGTCACAGTTCATTCATGATTTAGCTTAATAAATGAAATAATCAATTAATGCATAAACTGCATTTTGTATTTACTTAGCTTAGCTTGGTTCATAATATGCAAAAAAAATAAAAAATCAGCTAGAGAGCAGATACTTTTCACAACACTGTATTTTGTGTGTTCACTGTATCCTGTGTAACACAATAGCATCAGTGCATGTATGTTTTAGGCAGCAGGCCAGGCTTTAAACACTCCAAGTGGACACCCATGATCAGGTTTCCATGATTCAGCACGCTAACAGATTGCTTGCTGGGTTAGGGAATGATCAGCATCACTCCTGCTAGTGGTTTAAGTAACACAACCTGGTGTCTAATTTCAAACAGCTGTCTGCTCTGCTGCAGGACAGGAGCAGGGCGGAGGGCTAGAAACACCTTGATGATTCATGGCCTGCGAAATGAAGATGAATATTTTAAATGAACTAGCATTAAGAGGTTTCAACATAGTCATCCAGATCAAACACAACATCCTGGCAACCTAGTTTTCCACTGTCTGCGAAGCCGCCGGCTGTAACACGGTCAATTATACGGCGGGCTGGCTTTGAGTGGAAGTTTAATATGCATGAGTATTTGTTCTTACTTGAAATTAATGGCACAAGCTAACTGATACCTACATTTTAATCAGTAATGACTGGATTCATTTAAAGATGATGTTTTTAATGTTTGCATTCATGCATGCTCTTCAGAGTGGAGAAATATTTCATCATGTCATTGCCTGAAATACTATAGCATTTAAATTTATTGCACAAATGAGAAATTGGATTTAATTTTTGTCTGATTTAATGTCCGTAATCCTGTTAACTAATGTGGAGTGCGTGTGTTTACGGATGCATGCGTGTCAGCGTACATACGTGGAAACCCACACCATGTGTATGGCTCCGTGTCTGTTCCCTCCCTAACTAGGTTTGCAAGGGTAAATTGAGTGTGTGACTGCGTATAATTCACTCTCAGAACAGCCCCATTTCCCTCTGCCCGCCTGCTTGGTCACAGTGATTCAATACACCAGTAGCTGCACAAAATCCATACCAATAAATTTCACCTTCAAGGGTTGCATGTCCCATCAGTCGGGGATGCCCCTGCCAGAAACCAACCCATAGCTGGTTAGCCACAAGAAGTAGGTTGCAATCATCCTTTGGTGTTGGTCTCTCTGTGCTCTTACCTTTTGGAATATTAATTTATTGTTATAATTGTTTAATCCAAGACACCATATTCCGATCATATCCACCTTCGTCGATATGTGTATACGTTGTTACATCAAGGCAAACCCACAGGAATCACTGAGTTGATCATCTCATTGTTGGATGTTATGGCTCAACGCTGTCTCCTTGATTGATTCTGCTTATTTGATGTGCATCTTGAAAAAGGGTCACAGGCCAGTTTAGATCAAGCCACAGCAGTCAAACTACAAAACCCCGATGTGATGCATGCACAATTTCTACAAGTAACAATCAGGATTTTATACATAACAGTCCCTTCACACACCATTAACCTGCCCAGGGTCTTCGTGTCATTATCGATTCTCAAAGGCTACATGGGCTGTAAACATTCCTGATGTCCTTCAGAGATATCACTCCTAATAACCCAGGGACACGCAAACGTGCAGGAAGAGAAAGCGTCACAATGGAGACAGGTACACACTTTAATCCTGTGCATGCTATTTATTGTGTCCGTTCATGTGTGTATGTGTGTATTTTTGTGCGTTGCGTGTTCGTTTGGCAGTTTGTTGACAAAAACTCGGCCACATGTTCCTTTCACACTGAAGAGCCAACAAAAGCAGCCAAAGTGAGAGCTGAGCGGTGTGACAATCTGTCTCAACGGTCTGGCCATTTTTTTTTACATAGGAGCCACAAATACTCCCTCATCACTCAGCTGAGATCCCTTAGAGCCCTTATTAATATTCACAGGCGAGATGATAGTTTAGCAAAATATTATCACTGCTGATTAAATGGGGATTGCAGCAAGGGCCAGATTTTCCCTGGCATTTTTAGTCGTGTTTCAATTTTGCAAGCATGTTGAACTCTGGATATGGTGTCTCATCAACAGCACTAATTAATGGTAATAAGTCTAATTGCACAAAGTGAGATAACACCATTGTCCTTTTCTTTTACTGTGTGTTACACTGTTCTTTTGTTATTGGAGTGGTTAGTATGGGACCATATGTGACCATACCAAGAACAAACACACAAAATCCCACATATCATTTATTTTATTTGTATTATTTTAAGTTAGAATTTCTTACAACTACAATAAATTACTATCCTATCTGATAACCAAACATTATAGCAAACAATTGTCAACACATCCTGACAAACAAGCAAGGTGAGGTCATGTTGGTCTTGTGACCACCAGGAGTTGCCAAGGTAGCGCTGCTGCTAGCAAATCTGAATGTTTATTACCAGCTGACCACCACTGCCAGTGTGAACAATCACAATGTTATCTACAGCACAGGCTGTCACAGCGATGATGTTTCAGGTTTTCTTCCTGTTTATCTGTCTGAAAATGGCTTAACTGACATTGTCATTGGCGTAACAGCTGAAGACGGCAGCTGTACAAGCCTGAGAGAGACTCACCAGCATCCACTGATTCAAGGAGTCATCATGGACAAAGAATGTGGAACAAACTACTAAACATCACCATCTTCACTCTTACAACGTTGCTGCTTTCTGTCCAATTCTGTTATTTTTAATGTTAAAAATGTGAGAAAATACCTTCAAATGAAACATGAGAATGTTTTGCTCAACGATGTTTTAATAACAAATCTTACATTGTAAAGCACATAGGCAAATTAAGTTTAAGTATAATGCTTACACAATACTGTAATAAACTGTACCTGTAATATTGTGCCATATTGGTGTTTATATTGTTTTATATATCACTATTGGGTGATTGGATCAAAATAACCTGTTCAAAATAACCAGTAGCCGAACAAGAACTTGGTGTTAGTGCTGGGCTGGTGCTAATGCTAGTTCAAAGTTGGTTCAACTTGGGAACTGTCCAAGAATCAGTTTGCTTTTCCACAGTCTAGAGAGCCATAGAAGAGCCACGTCATGATATCGCTATGCTAAATCTAAACTGTAAACTACAACCACTACAGCGTCTCTGTGAAAATTTTGTTCATAAGTTTAGGCGTGTCTAAACTCACATCCAAACACTCCTGGTCCAATACGCTGCTCATTGTAATCACTATGTACAGCAATTGATCATTGTTAAAACTAAATGTCAGATGTTAATGTTAGCATTGGTTAGCTTTAGCAGTTAGCTAGCTAATCAGCAATAATGGCATTTTATTGATCACACTACAGTTAAACATCTTGATGTCTTTACTCACCACAGTCCTGCTCCAGCCCCCTGTCACAATCAGTTCAGTTCTAGCAGCCATGAGTCGGTGCCAAGCTGGAACCAGTCCTTTGGCTGTGGAAACGAAAAGAACTGGTTCAAAATTAAGCATTTGTTTTGAACCAATCCTGGAACTGGCTCGGTGGAAAAGGGGTGTCAGTATCTTTTCATGCCTCGCTTACATCCATATTCCTATTATGGACAATATGTTTCACAGGAAGCAATGACCCACCTGATAGTTAATGTGTATCTTAAGCTATATCTGCACATAAGATCAGCATTAGGTAAAACTATTAATGCTTAAAAGCAGATGAGAAAGGATGATAGCCTTAGCATTAAAACTGAAGTCCACTTGTCACATATTGATTCATAGTGAAATAAGGCTGGAGGAAAACTGTCTCCTATTCAATGAGGTTTGACCACGCTGAGGTGTGTGTCTTTATGTTTGTGTATTGTTGTGTGAATGTGTGAGTGATGCAGCAAATTGTCCATTTGCAGTATATCCGATGGGCTCAGGGATGTCATTAGTCACAGCGTGCTCGTTCTCATTAAATGGCCCAGTCGCCATGGCAGCCCTACAAAGGCCAGCTCCTCCCCCCCAGCACACGGAGAGTGACAGGCCAATTAGAGCAGGGCGCTGTGACATGCAGTCTGCTGTGATTACAGCTCTGAGGAGAGGGGAGCCAGACAGGGGACATCATACACCGGCAAGGTCCCAACAAGATCCATCTCCAAACAAACATGATGAGCAGAGGCCCCTGGAGGTCACGAGGGCTCAGAGAGCGTGACATCCTCATCCCTCCTTTACATGTGCCTCGTGCCATCAAAAGCCGTTAACTGTGATACCAATCGAGAGAGCAATACAAACTATGCTACCCACAGGGCTTTCAGTATCAGACGACAACAGGTTGATTGTCCCATGTTATCCTGTGTTGGAGATCTTCATCACTTGTTACACACACACACACACACACACATACTTACACTGCTTTGCTATAGTTCCTCAAGTCTGCATCTTTGCAGAAAGAATGTGACAGTTCTGTTAAATACAAGTAATGCAGACACAGCAGGAGAGTGTAGAAAATATTCTAATCCTGGCAACAATCAGATGACATGTAACAAGTGTGGTGTTGAATCTGTTAACATAACAAATATTTGGTATATGTGGCGGAGACACCACGATGCAGTGAACCTTCATCACAAAATCTGAGCTGAATCTCATTTTGTAAAACCAACATGGACTTAAGTTTGCACCATAAAGTGTTAAAAGCATTTAAGCTTGTTGAACGTTTTGTTAAATGGATGAACTTTTATTTTCAATAGAAAATAGAATTATTGAAAAATATCGTCAATGCTCACCTTCTTTTGGAGCCAGACCCTAAAGAATAGTGTATAATTTTTCAAGTGTATCTTAACACAACAGTCAGGTGTCCATGTGAACACTGCAGAAGGTATTTGGCACCAGAGCCATATTTAGCATGACCCCTCTCATAACCAATAACTTCAGATAACCACATTTCAAATCCCATTATGATTTTAAAGTTGCTAGCAGCATAAATTCCAGCCTTAGAAAAGTTTTTAACAGCATGCCATGTAACCTGCTAAGGCATCTTACATCTCTTAGAATTGAACTGCTCTATAAAATGATACATTACAGAAAAACATCTAGCATACAGGTATGTTCGCATATGCATGAAGAGAAAAAGGTGGCGTTTAGCTGCTGCAGGCCATGTCTGCTGCAAGAGGCAGAGTTAAATGCCACTTAAAGCTTTTTTTTCTGTAAGCCACAATAGAGGAAATAGAACAAAGGGGGAAGAAAAGAAGACTGTCTGGGCAGATCGAGCCATTGGCCTCTCTCACTGCACATCTTTTGTGCTTCAGAGCGAATGGTTCACTGCCTTTTGACAATAAAAAACCATGGCGGAAAAAAACACATAATTTTCTTCCAGCAATGTTGTCTTCCTTTGCTAGCTGCTACTTGAACAGCCTCACAAAAAGGTGGAAATTCACATTTGGGTCACAGTTTTGTATGAATTACACTTCTGCCCGTACATAAACAACAGACTTTTTTTTTCTTTGCACTCAAGGAGGCGGAGATGACATGGTAGAGCAGAAAGGCTGCGACAGAGTAATGATTTAATTGTTGGTAAGGAGGAAAAGAAAGCAAAGGCTGTATCTAGTTGTCAAAAAGAATTACGCCAAAACACAGGCTATAACCGCAAGTGAAGATGCAAATGGAAGGTTGTAAAATCAGCCTTTTCTTTTTAAATGTTTATTTTTAAAACAAATGTGAAATTCAGACATGTGGGAAACTAATATTTCCTAACACTTAAGCATAATAAAGACATTTGCATTGTATCAGTGGTCATTGAAAGATTTTATTTCACAACTACAGTAACAACTTAAAACACGAATCTCATCGTTATCCTTTCATTTGCCACATACTAAGATACCCCAGTCCAAACTATTTGGGGCTACACATAGCTGCAGTGGTATAGAATATTACTACACAATCTTAAATCTAAACATGTATGTACACATTTATACATTACACTCAGAAATTACTGTGATCTCATTCCAAACCGTAGACACTAATATACCTTTTATGTAAAGACATGACTTTGAAACAATTCAGTGATTTGCTTCCATTTAGCCACATGAGCATCTTGCTCATTGATGATGGGCAATAAAGCCTGGCTGGTGGTGGTTGGCCTGGTCACTAGAAGCTTGTTGATGAGCTGCCCTCCCAGGTCTGGTCCCAGGAAGATGCCCCAGTTTACCTTAAGGAAAGAGTTTCAAAAGGATTTCATCCTGTCATCTGGACTGGGATTTACGAGGAGGAGCTGGACAGTGTGGCTGGGAAGAAGGATGCCTGGACTAACTTGCTGACCCTGCTGCCACCGTGACCCAGTTCTGGATAAACAGCAGATAATGGATGAATAAATAGATGTTAGTTAATGGCACATGTGATTGGGGAAAGGTCTTCCCTTTATTTAAACAAATAGAGAGTTTTAACCACGTGGCGACAGTTAGTCACAAGTACACTGTTGTATGACAGATTGCTCCATCATAGATATGACCCATTTTTCACATTAAAGGGCTAAGCCCTGGGCACAGAACCCCCTATATAGAAAACATTCATTCAAAAGCAAATACTGGAAATACATCACTTAAATTGTTGCAGTCCAACACTGTAGTCACCTGCACACCTGCATACAGATAAACAGGTACACCACTTTTAGAAGTCAGTAATCCGATATTATGCACAACATCATGTGTGGTGTTTGAAAACTTATTTCATGATTGCCACAAAGAACAACTCTTTTTTTTATCTCACTGTTTCTTTCTGTCTTTGTTCTTTTTCCCTGGTGAGAGAAGAGTGACTGAAATTTAAGATGACAGGACAAGGTGAGTGAGGAGAGAAGAGGCTCTAAGTAACTTAGCAGTAAGAACTCACTATAAAAAAATATATATATATAGTACCACAAGCCTGAAGTTGTAAGAAAAATATTTGAGTGGCAATAGAGTGAGGGAGTCTGGGGGCTTTGAAAATGAAAGGAAAAGTGTTAAGAGAGAGAGTGACAGAGACAAAGAAAAGAGAAGACAGTGGTTGAAGGGTTAAGGGGCGAAGTTGGAGTCTATGTGACAGTATCAAAGCCACAGGAGCAGCAGAGAAAAGCTGTTAACGGGAGCTCACCGTGCCTTAATCGATTGTGAACAGTGCTACAGAGCACAGCCAATCACAAGAGCTCCTGGAGACTTCTTTGGGTTAGAGCACTTACACGCTGTCTGCCGCCCGATCAGGGAAACAACGCAGCGAGAGAAGAGTGGAAAAGACAGAAAGAGTAAGAGTGGGGAAAAACAACAAGATGAGGCAAGAGTGTGGTGTTAGTCAGGGAGAGGAAAAAGTGGGACATGAGATTTTGGTTTTGCTTTTTCATCTTTGTGACCTTGAAAGCTCTTGTTAGGAGATGTATGTTGGAGTGAATATACATCAAGTGTCCTTTGTTTGCTGCATCTGTGTGTCCATCTATCTCTCTGCCTGTCTGTCTTTCAGTTATTCTTCCTGAACTTGACGTGGGCCTTTTTTCTACATGACAATACGCATGACCTTTAAAGGCATGTCACATGGCATCAAAAGGAGATTTGAACATTGTAACAGCACATGACATTTTGTAAAAAGCTTCTTGAATAGACAAATCCTTCTGACATGAAACTATAATTATCTTTGCCTGATATGTTTGCAATGATAATGTAAATAGTTATTTTCTGTGATCTTTGTGTTAGATCTCCCTTTCCAGGTTTTAACATTATTATCACAATGTAATTGTAAAATCACAAAGCATTCACTAAACTCTGCAATTCATAGACTGATGTGACTTGATTAACAGACTAAACCTAAAATGTATATTTGTGACAAAATTTCATGATGACTCTTCAGTCTAATTAACATTTGCTTGATCTAATTAGAAATAAGTTGAAAAAATGTATTACAACAGCTAAGAAAGTAATGAATGTCATTTTGTTCTGTTTATTTGGGGCATGTTACAGTTAGATCTGTACAGCATTCTGGTTTCCTGGGTCTTTTAGGAAACCGTTAATTAGCATAAATATTATGTATGTATCACTATTAAAGAATGACTAACCAATCTACAGTAAATATAGATGACTCGTCAGATTGAATATGGAATATATTCTGAGTTTTGAAGCACTTAGATTAGTGTTATTCCATGAAGGAAGTTAAAAGTTCAGATATTAAATTGGGCTCAGTCTGCTGTGTCTATGCAATCTTTTTAATAACATTTTTAAATCCTGCTTCTATGAAAAAAAATGAAATTTAAAAGAAAGTTTCTTCTCTTTGTACTTATTACAAGCGTAACATCTGAATTTGATTCACTTGATGAAAAATAATAGAATAATGGAAATTATGTAGTTCTAGTAAAAAAAATGATAAATAGAATCTATTGAACTAATCAAATTGTATCTTACAATTCAACTAAGAACATTTGATCGATCATTGATAATTGGTTATGCTCTAGAGTCATATACACAGGAAAATACAGTTTTGTATCATCAGCATAGAGTAACACACTTTAAAAGAAACAGAATTGAATCCACATTAGACTATTTGTAAATTGGTAGATTCACATTCTGATATTGCAATCACACATTGTTACAAATGTTTACATTACAATCCACTCAGGTACTGTTGGTAAATGAATAAATCCATTTATTTTTGAAAAAATTCATTTGAGTTATATTTTATAGATGTATGTACATCTTGCTTCAGTTCACGTTTTGCTTGTCCCTATATCAACATAAAGACACAGCACAACGAACTGATAGACCTGACGCCATCATACAGAACACAAGCACTATACTAAACAAGAAGAGGAACATCTTTCTGTCATTTCATTAACTGAAAGAGACTTACAGAGACAAACTTACAGAGATAAACACAGCAAACGTAGCTGTTTCCTTGACAGGGGAATGACACCAACTTTACACACCAGTTTATCAGTTAATGGTTGTTGCAGTTGTTTAATAACTTTGAATTCTTTGGAGGAACTTTTTCAAATCAGAGAAAATAAAGGTGAAGTCGTCAGAGTTGTCCTATCTTTGGCTTGGAGACTACAAACTTGCTACAGTTCTTCTAGTGGTTGCATTAGTAGTAGTATCCAAAGACTGAAAATAGGACATCTATAGACACTCTCTATGTACATTTAAGGAATCATAACAATGTGCCTTTTAACAGATTTGTCAAAGCTTGTGTGTTTACCATTGCACCTATATGTTGTCACGTTCTCTCTATATGCTTCATCTCTAAATACAGCCAAAGTCTGTAACACTGACAAATTCAAAAATGTCTCCCAGCAGACTCACAGTTCAGATTTGTTCAACTTTTCTGTTCAAATTTTCAGAATTAATGCACTGTGTTTTGAAAGAAGCAATTATTCTAGCAGTGCACTGCCAAAATAACAAACGCACTAGCACACTAAACACTTACTCTCTTAAACTGTTTATTGTTTGCCCATAGCATTGCTGAAAATGTATTTATTACCCACATTTAAAATATGACATTTCATCCTTTTTGTGGGTATGAGTGTGGAGACATTTTGTTGGACAGAAGACTAAAGTGATCATACAGCAAACAACCAACCACATTATTTTAATTATGCGTTTTGACACTTTGAGATAATGCCCATCGTGTGTGTGTGTGTGTGTGTGTGTACAAAAATCTGTCAAGTACATTTACACTGCAAACCATCTGCTTACTGTGATCACCACTATCACTGTGAATTACACCAAATAAACTCAGCCATTGCGTGCTAGCTGTAGGTCACTGGTGAGTCCTTCAGTCTGGAGGTGAGATACTGGACAACCGCTTTAAGGCAAAGTAATTAAATATTTACACATTCCTGTCCTAAATTGTGCTTCTTACCTATTTAAAGTACATCAAGATTACTAATGAAGTAGAATTCTTTTAGCTGTAGCTCCTCTACATGTTTTCCAACTCTCTAATTTATGTGCCACTGTTAAACTAAAACATCAAGTTTCACACACAAAACCTGTTCTGCTATTCTGGGGTGAGAAATCCCATTATTTCTGCTTGGCTGCTTTCACCTGTTGGTGAATAATTTCACCATAGTCATCAGTGGGAAATAGCAGACGGGTTGCCAGATTGAGACATCAGGCTCTGTGTTGATAACGTCAAAGAGCGTTGAAGGGGTCTCCACCAGAGAATATCAGACAAGGAGGAGGGGCGAAAACTCTCCGCCACATTCATTTTAGGTGGTTTCATTTTAATTTGGTGGCTACAGTGTCGGGTGCCAGAGTCTATATAAACCTGTTATTCAGTTACTCAACTGAATCTACAACTACACCTACACAAGTACTGTGCTGCCAACTGGTATGAGTTTGCTCATTTCAGCAACATTCCCTATTTAGGCTGATTTCCTATAAGGTATGACTCAAATCCAAAGCTTTTCTTGAATTTAAATGCACGAGACAAGTTAAATGGAGTCTCTTCTGTTTAAAATTTCCAACCTGTTACTCCAACCAACAGGAAAAGTTCACATGCAGTTTGTTGTTGTTGTGCATTTACAGCTGACATGAAGGGATACTTGCTTTTTAGAAAGCTTCAGTGGAAAAAATGTAACAGTTACAGGTTGAGCCAAACAGTTGTCCAGTGCGAGCAGAGTGCTAGTCAAGGGCAAACAGTCAATATCCAGAGCCGCCCCTTAAAATGTCAGTTGTCTTGGAAACAGGTGCAGAAATGGAGGAGTTGCATGGTGGCTGAGCAACCCAGGAGCCATCATTTAGCAACACCCAAGAACAACAGAGTAAATGTCACCCTGTGGAGCCATGCTGCTCCACTGAAGCACTGAAAGCTGCAATTCAAACAAACAGGGGGTAGAAGACCAAGAGAAACAGCAAAGAGACCACCTGATGGTATAATTCTCATCTTCACTTTAATTCATGCTAAATAAGTTTGGGACTCACAATACATACAGAAGTGAACAATTTGAAAAGAATACTTCTTAAAACTGGCATTTCACACTCATTGTTGCTGTGATAAAATATAACTGCAGAAAATATGTATTATAGAACAGAAATAATGTATTTTCAATTTCTTGCCATCAATTCTTCAGTTTAAATTTCTGACACTCTGAAGGGGCTGCGACAGGAGATTACTATCCTCTATGTAGCCCACTAGTCACCCTCCTACTTCATTCTTTCAGAAGAAACACAGTATTAACTAGAAAATAAGACAGACTCATGACCTCGCCCATAAATACTGAAGGAAAACAGGACTCTTGGTGTGTCACTCAGCAGAAGCACTATTCACTACTGCCCCCTGCTGTGAACATAAGCACATAATATACCAGACACTAAATATCATTTAGCTGGGGTAGACAGAAAAAAAGAATAATATTTGTGTATTTTATTTTCCAAATAAGCAAGATTACATGTGTGAAAAATGATTTACAATAGTAGCTACTTTGAGGAACATGGACACCACGAATGGTTAAAAACAGTGACCTCAGTCTTCATTTAAATGCACACTGACAAAAAACGTCATGTCATCTTTACTTTACTGACTCAAAGTCTGGCTGAAGGAGGAAAGAAACTTCAAAGAGATCATCTCAGTAACAGCTCAACTCTAGGCTGCTCTGTAGCTCTACACTTTTGAAAATTTTATTAGTTGAACACCTAATGACAGAAAATCAACCTGAATTTGAAATTTCAAGTAAATATTTGTAAATTTATTTGCTAAGATTTTTATGAATGTTCTTATGATACCAAGACTTTTCCTCGATCTTCATCGTGAGGTTGACATCTGTTAAATGTCTAAACATGGTGGAGTCCTGTGCTACCACTAGCTCGATTCCTACAAATAGCTTTAACCTTACATCTAGCATCACCATTACTATCAGCAAACCTTATCACACTAACACCCTAAAGCAAAATGGTGGACATCATACCACATCTGTTAAAAAAATAGCATGTTAGCATTTAGTTCAAACTAGTTCAGAGTGATGACAGTAGTGTAGGATTAACCATGAATGGGTTTTGTGTTTTGTCAAGATAGGTTTTATGTTGAAGTCAAGCTTCACCTGATGATATGGTTGAAATTATGTCAAATTGATAACACAACGTGCATAGCCTAAAGGGTAAATGATTTTACACTCCTGAGCAAATCATTTTCTTCACTTGTTACTATAAATAAATGAAACTAGCTAGGGTGGAAGAAAACATCCCTGCAGCAGCCTGAGGTTTTAAATGTAATATTGTTTATGTAATGTAGATCTCAGTTTGTCTATCCAAGCTGACATGAAGGACATTCTCCGATCTTTTTGGTCATAACTCGTGACTACTAGTGACAGTTACATATGTCAGCACTTCTACAAACAGATCTGCCATTATACAACCGATTGCATCTTTTTTTCCTCCTATAGCCCATCTCTTATTATACTCTCCCATCACTCAACACTCATAAGAACTAAAAAGAGCTGCTGAGACACGTCAAATGGATTCTGTTTTCATTATGATCCTCTCCTCTCAAACACAGAGTGACCCAGCTCCTATTCTCCAGCCCTAGCTGATTAATTGAGGGCAGAGAGATGCAGATATGGTGGGACAGATCAGACCCATGAAACTTTGCAGCATGCCGTAATGCTGGTGTTGCTGAACTGTGGAGGCAAGATAGCCAGTGGGCATAACTTGGATGGGGACCTTTCAAATCCAATTGCATCGAGTGGGTTCCCCTTCCCGGCCGGGCCACACTATCACAGTAGATAACGTGCTCTAGTAAAGGTTACGACTCACCATGACATTTCTGTTGAGACCCAGCAATCTTTGATTTCTGTGGACTAATCCTGAATTCATATAAGTGCATGTTTGTGTGTTTCCCTGCTGCGTGCATGACTGTGTGCTTTGTTTATAACAAAAGGTTATGGAATAAAGAGAAACAGCAGGTAAATCAAAATAGGAGAAACAGACAGTCGATTAAGATAGTGAAGCAGGAGTCATGAATCCCATTAAATCACACAGTGTCTTTATGTGTTTTAGGTTCACTGAGCTCATCAAGAGACCACACTTTCCAGCGGCAGGAAATGACTGTTATTTTGTTGACCTTATTTATAAGCACAAAGTATAATAATCTACGAAACTAGCATATGTGCTT
>OMLM01018671.1:0-22703 GCA_900302695.1 Helostoma temminkii | reverse complement strand
ATGCGCAGTTGTGTGTATGTGTCAGTCTTATGGATGGAAAGCATTAGGAGCATCTGCCCCAGTCTGTGTGATACTGTATCTTATAAATACACCTTGGCTTTGAACCACTGTCTGTTTCCACAGGCTGTTCAAACTGTTGGACTCTGAGCTATTATGCAGCATGACCCCACCAGGACCTCCCCCGTCTTTGTGCTCTGTCAAAGAGGACCCTCCCTGACGTGCGCCGACGAAAGTCCACATCAGAACTTTGCTGAAAAGCTGCCGACTGAAATGAGCGTGAAGATCTTCGGCGAGCTGGACACAGAGAGTCTGTGCAGCGCCTCGCGTACCTGCAAGCTGTGGCATCGCATCATCGAAGGGAGCGAGCAGCTGTGGAGGAGTCAGTGTCTGCTGGTCAGAGCCGTGTGTCAGAGGGAGGTGGACAGCGACCGGAGAGACGGGCTGTCCTGGAAGGTGGGTCAGGGTTTGTTCTCCTCTGATGTTACCATTTCCCAACAGCAGATGTTTTTTAAAACAGGTTTTCACTCCTGAAGCTCATCATAGATGAACTGAAAGACAGAAGATGTGCAGCGTTATTTGTACCAAATGTTCGTGTCTATCAGGGAGAGCTGCTGTGACTGACTCATTGTTGAGCTACAGGAGCAGCAGACCAGGAACATGCAGTGAGATTATCACCATGTCACTGGAACGGCAGCAAAATAAACATGAACAAGAGCAACAACAGAGACGTGGTTCATGGAGACACCGGGATGTTTATGGAGAAGCATCCTCACACAACTGTTCAGACTGATTATCCTAACTTATAATGTTTAAATATCCCTGAATCAACTTCAGCACAGGTTAAGTGTTGGCTATGAGGCTCTGACTTCCTGTTTGCTCTCCTGCAGGTGACGTTGGTGAGAAACTACACTCGGAGCTGCCTGAAGAAAGACTGGCTGAGAGGCCGCTACAGCCACGTGAGCTCTGCGGACGAGCTGAGCGGCAGGAAGATGATGCCGCTGGACGCTGAGACGTGGGGAGAGATCCTGGAGGCCGAGCTGGACCGATAACCTGCCACTTTTAGTATTTTATTCAACACTTCTGATTTTTAATATATTTTATACTTTGTGTTTTATTCTCATGAAGCACAGACAACTGTACATATATTTGTATTTTAAGAACAAAAAATGGACAATGGAGTAAAGTGAAACTGAATGAATCATCATTTGCTGTTGTTTCACTGCTTCGATGTAAATATGACTGTAATAAATCATGTTGGTGATGTTGTTGACTAAATGTCAGGAGTTAATTCTCCCAGTTTATAATAATAAGCTTTTACAGATTATTTCATGTAGTGTGAGAATAAAATCCCAGTAGCAAAAGAATAAAGTACAGAATAGTGTACTGATTAGTACTATTAGTACTATTAGTACATCTAGAACACTGACAGTAATAAAATTTATTTGGTTGATTCAACTAATGATTATTTTAATCATCTATTATCCTGCCACTTCATTTTGTGAGTAACATCTTTCAACCAATCAGAGATCAGAATCTCCCTCTAGTTTCAATATAACACTGTTCTGTGTTTTAGGTGAAGCTGATTGGTTTAGTTTAACACTCAGTTTACTGTCAGATATTAATACTAATAAATCATCAGTTGATGAATTCACTAATCAGATTATTGATTCCTTTACATTCAGTGCTGCTGTAAATGACACATTAGACAAGATGAAACCATCTCCGGCTGCAGAGCTGCACACAGCCTGACAGCTGCGCTTTTATTCTGAAACAAAACCGGAAGCGCCGCTCCTCCAGCTGGACCCTGGTCCCTCAGCATCACCGCATCCTCCCTCGGTACGGGACCAAAGGCTGAGCCCAGAAACCAAACGCGGGATCATGGACGACGTCCCTGAGCTCATCAACATCTCCATCTCCCTGCGGATCCAGCCCAACGACGGACCCGTCTTCTTTAAGGTGGACGGAACCCGGTTCGGCCAGACCAGGACCATCAAACTGCTCACAGGCTCCAAATACAAGATCGAGGTGGTGATGAAGCCTGGAAAGGTGGAGGCCACGTAAGGACAAATTCACTGTATCACAATCTGCCTTATTTTCTTCAAAGGTGTGCTCGTCTGCGCCACGGAGCATGCGCACACCTTTATTTACGCCACTGAATGGGTAGAAATAAAATGTGTGTAGGTCAGTGCGGACTAGACCCGGTTCTGTAGAATAATTAGCTTAAATTACGGTAAGAAACAGTAACTGAAGCAGGAAGCAGCGGCTGAGGCCTTCCTCCTCCTCCTCCTCCTCCTCCATCTGATACTGCCTGAATAAATCATGTGATGGTTCCTCTCCTGTCTGCTGGTGGACACACACACACACACACACACACCAGCAGCTCGTTTTGCTGAAGGTTAAAGTGAGTGAGGCTCAGGTGGAGCAGGGCGGGGCCTCCCAGCAGCTGTTTACCTGTCTGGATGATTCCATATCAAATATACATGGAGATTATAAAATCAAAAGAATGATGGAAATAAAATAATAATACATTATTAAAATTAGATCTGGTCCCAGATCAGTTCCATATTATTATATTGGCTTATTGTAGTTAAAGTAGAAAAACATTAAAAACATATGTTTATTTTAGATTTCTATTCTATTCTAAAGCTCCACTGATAAACATACGGTTTTCAAGTTTAATATATGTCATAATCATGTTTATGCAGCAGTTTTAGGAATCTGCTCCTCCCCCACCTCACTCTGTTCTGATTGGCCAGCTTATGGAAGACTTCCTGTGGGCCGAACCGTGCCCACAACAGTAGTTGTCTGCACCACCACTATGTTTCAGCAGCTTTAGATACTGTTTCAATAAACTGTAGCGAAAGATGTCGGATGAAACACATTTTCTGTCAAGCATACAGAGCATGTTAGCTAACGGTGCTACTGCTACTGTGCAACACAGGTAGTGACTCTGTGCTATATCTAACACACGCATTCGTCTTATTATAGATTGATTTGCTATTGTTTCTATTTTCTCAAGTCAAAATCATCTCAAAAT
This sequence comes from Helostoma temminkii, assembly GCA_900302695.1. NCBI lineage: Eukaryota > Metazoa > Chordata > Actinopteri > Anabantiformes > Helostomatidae > Helostoma > Helostoma temminkii. The sequence goes on along the minus strand of OMLM01018671.1, from coordinate 19,666 downwards.
AAATCTTAGCTACTAAAGAAAACATCACGGATGAATCTACTCACCATTTCACGTTTTAACTGATTCATTTACCACAGAACGTAAGATTTGATCAGCTGAACTAAAGAAAAAATCATAATGAGCAGATGTTTTAAAATTAGCCTGCTAGCATGAGCCTTAAATAACAGCTCTACACAGTCTGGAACATAAACATTGAATCATTGTTGTGAATATGGTCTTCTTGAGTTGAGCAGTCTAAGGCTCTGGATCAAGGCTCCGGTCTCTTTGGGGATGTGGGTTTGAATCCCACTGCTGCCAAGTAATTTTCAGAGTGGTGTGTAGATCACACATTTTATCACATACACGTACATAACCTTTTTCCTCAGTGGCCTATAAAATGTCTTTCCATTGCTTCAGATGAGTCATGTTATGAAGCAGTTGGTTCAAAGCTTCAGTACAGTACTTATATTTCACTGAGTGTACTGACTTACAGTCCTCGGCTGCTTGGTAATGTCACTGGTGTGACAGTCAAATCAGTTCCCTCAGAAACTGCTGGGTAAGATGGGTTCCTTCCAGTTTGGCTCAGAAGCTCCTGAACCGTCCCAGTCTCGGCTGTCACAGTCCTCCAGGTTATGTCCAGCCCACACTGAATCCTACCAGCAGGGAAGTGAGACGCTGAAACAGCATCCAGCCACAGTATTTTAAAATTTGCATTCTGAGAATAAAGTCGAAATGCTGAGAATGAATCAAACACATGTAGACGAACTAGTGGCCGTACTGCTCAACTGGTTTTAGAAACAAGGGTATTGTTTCTCTGTTCACACTGAAGAGGAAACATCAGATCTGAATCACTTAAAGCTGATGCTGCTTCTTCCTCCTCGTTTGTTTCCTCACAGCAACATGAACATCGGGGGGATCATCTTCCCTCTGGAGCAGCAGTCCAGGGACGAGGAGTCGGTGGTTTATCACGGCCAGTACGACACCGAGGGTGTCCCGCACACCAAGAGTGGAGACCGGCAGCCTGTCCAAGTCAGTATAGAGGTAAGACAGCAGTGTCCCAGCCACACAGGGAATATGAGGACGGACAAGGCATTTGTGACTCTTTGTCTCTCTCTGTCCAGTTTAACAAGGCGGGGACGTTTGAGACAGTCTGGCAGGCCAAGTACTACAACTACTACAAGAGGGAGCACTGCCAGTTCGGCAACAAGTTCAGCAGCATCGAGTACGAATGCAAACCCAACGAGACGCGGACCCTCATGTGGATCAACAAGGAGGCGTTCAACTGAGCCGTGGTACCAGGACTACATCTGAACATCTTAATTAAAGGACAGCCTTTTCCCAAAGGCGTCCGTCAAGTCAGCGAGGGTCTGGTATTTGTGTTGTTTCATAAAAACGTGGAGAGAAAGGAGCTGTTTGCTATGCTGGTCTTTCAGGGGTTTGGTTTTAAAGCTGCACTCCGTAACAAGGCTGCTTTGGTAGCTTCACACGCCACAAGGAGGGAGCAGCAGAAAAGTTCAGTGAACTGCACACAGCTCGATAACCAACTCAGCAAAGAGCGAAATGTTTCTACCTACAGACTGCCTGTTCCCTGAGTTCAGTCCGTCACCTCCTGTGTGTTGCAGAGTGTAGCTTTAAAGCAGAGACTGGATGCGGTTACAGGAACAATCAGGCTTTTTTGAGATGAGAAGATTGATATAAATGTGTTTAGCTTAGCACAGAGATGAGAATCAGACTGGCTTCTGACATCCATGTGCTGTGTCTGTATCCTCCCTACAGCACTGAAACAGAGCAGTGAAGTATGAAGAGTGGTTCTGAGGTTAGTCACTCACAGTTTCACCAACTAGTGGTGGGATGTTTGTCTGTCAGAGAAGAGAACATGATGTGACTGAATCGTGAAGTAACATACGGAGGGTTGAGGCTAAAATGGGTTTAATGTACTGCAGTGTACAGACGCAGCACATGGTCACTACAACCAGTCCCTCTGCTTCCAGTCTTTGTGCTAAGCTAAGCTAAAAAACACTGATGTCATATCAGTCTTCTCATCTCACTGTGGTGAAGTTATTCATAAAATGTTCCAACTGTTCCTTTAAAGTTGTGTAAAAAGCCTCGAAGCGACGATATGTCACTAATGTTATGGCAGCACAGGGACCGAGCACCTGAGCTAGCATGGTGTTAGCTGAAGACCAGGATGGAAGACACCTGTGGATGGAAGACTTAACCTTATTTATTACCTGTGTGGACGCGTCTGTGGAAGAGACGAGTGTGTGCATCGTAGTCATAGTTCTGACTCTCTTATGTCTTATTTATTGTGGTATTTAATAGAAGAATCCATGTAGTGCTGAGATATGCTGCATAAAATAGTCTGGTTAAACATTTTAAGAACCTGTTGCAGTGTGAGCCCTTCACAGTCTGTGCTTTCAGAGCGGAACAGAGAGGCAGGGATCAACGAAGAAGAAGAATCTGGAGTTGAACCAAACTTTACAGAAAATGTCACTGACTTTCAGCTTGTTTCTCTGACTCTACTCAAGCTGCTCCTCCAGAACAACTTCACGTGACGTCGTCTGATCAGAACCTCCTCCACATGACGTCACCTGGAGGAATCCATCAGCGAGCAGCAGAGATAGGTTAGAGACAGGTTGACGCCATACATGTACTGGTCAAACCAGAGCCGTCATCACTGATGATGTTACTGTCAGAGACCAGAACCAACAATCTGTAAGTCACTGAACACGTTCGCTGCATCTCCAGGCTTTAAAGTCTCTCTGCGGCACAGAGGACCATTCTTATTATTTTAAACACATGGACCAGGACACGGTGCTGATCGCAGCTGCTCTGTTTTCTCACTTTTCAGTTCATTTTGCCAAATATGTTTGTTAAGACATGTCAACGCCTCATCCTCACTGTTTCCTTATGTGTTCGGCTGAATAAACAGTGCTGAGACAAACTGCTGCAGTTATTTCACTGTGAACAGGAACATTCCAGTTCAGCACTGAGCGTCACACTCTTCGTACTTACATAAAGTAGCAATACACAGTAAAAATACCTCATTCAGGTGGTTATATAAGTCAAATTACAAAACGATAACAGCGATACAGTAATACTGTTATTATATTCTTTTATAATCTGTCTATGCTGTCACTGAGCAGATTTATTAAACCCACTATACTGTACTGAATATAGTTAATATAAAGAAATTTAAATAAAAGTTGCATCGACTTCATCAGAGATTCAATAAACATCAGGATAAAACAAAACAAAACATAATTTCAGCCTTTCAGTATACAAGAGACTTTGAATATTTAATCAGACAGAAACCATTTAAATTATTTATTGTTTCTATTTATTTATTAATTTTTTACAAAAATCTCACTGGTTTCTGAATATTTGCTAATGAATCTTTAAATTTAATTCAACACTTTAAAATAGTATTAAATTTACCTTAGCTAAGTCTTATTGTGTGTAAAGGTTATTTTAAGGCCTCTGTGATTCAGTGTTATTATGAAACAGCGGTTCCTGGTCCTGTCAGCTCACCGGTGCCGCCTCCTCCTCCTCCCCCGCGAGACTCGCTCTGCTACGGCTGCGGGGAACCTCTCCTCCGCTCTGGGTAACAGTTCAGCGGTGGTCGGCGTCTTGTCATCGGTGGGAATCGTTAGAAAGGAACTGAAACACCCGTGTGGAGACATTAATCCCGCTTTAGCAGCTGCGCACTCTCAGCCTGAAACATGGTGAGAAACTGTCTTTAATGATTTTATCATCACAGCTTCATCACTAGCACCTCATGCTAACGCTAGCCACCGCTAGCAGGCACATTACAATTAAAGTACAGAGGCTAATTCACGACATAATTGCTGATTTATTCTGTTGTTTGCGCCTTTTTGACATGAGACACATCCGTGTTTAAAGTGTTTCGATGCATTGGTGTTAAATGTTAGAGGAATACTGCGGCTATGCTAACAGGCTAGCTGCTAGCCGGACGGAAGTGCAGCAACATTACCACCAAAATAAAAGCTCTATTTATATATTTTAAATGCTTGAGTGTAGAGAACATTCATTGTGAATCCTTTTTCTTTCCAGGGGAATGAAGCCAGTTACCCTCTGGAGATGTGCTCGCACTGTGAGTATCAGTACATGGAAACACTGTCAGTGCAGTATCCCTGTGTAGTTATTCTTGGTACTTATGCTAAAGTAACACCAGGAGGCATTCTTCTGCAGAGAGCCTAATTTATATTAGTCATGGTAATATCCCAGTTTTACTGGCTTGGCCCTCAGCTCCAGAGAGGAGAGCTGGGCACCTAGAAGTGATGATGTGACGGTTCCCTAAAAGGAGACCAGACTGTGTCGTCTGTAAAACTCATAGCAATAATTTTGATTTTTAATTAAAATGACGACTTTTTCACAACACAGCGCAGCCGTTTATTTGAAAGAAAAGTTGACCAGGCTCCTCGTCTGTCTTTTCTGTTGCCGAAGTGTTTGCTGTTGTATTAAACCACATGCCATCCAGGACTGAATCTCAGGTGTCTTTTCAGTGTTCAGATCACAGACTCAGCCGTTCAAAACGTTTCAGCACCAGCTTCACAGTCACATATGTACAAATGATATTTATGAGCTTTCTTACAACAAGTGTGTGACTGCACATCATCTGAGAAAATCAGTTACTTCATGTGATGATGGAAATGCTGGTGACCACTGTGTCTGGATAATACATACAGTTACCACAGTAATCAGTTTCTGCAGTTCTATTAAATATGCTGATTTGTTCCTGCTGCTGACAGTCTAAATGAGATGATCAGAGAGCCTTCTGGTTCAGACAAGTGCTTAAGTATGAGTAGAGTTTCTGAGTGAAGGAGTAGATAAGAGCTGCAGCATCTACGTCATAACAGGAGACCAGACCCTCCTCATAATCCACCAACACCCCCACCTTCTCAGGCTGAGACTTCAGAGAGAGACAAACTGAAGGGCCAGCAAGAGCTTTGTACTCATTTCCATTTCTCCAACATATACACCAGACCGATCTATAAAAGTCACCTTGCTGGTTTTCCTGTAGAAAACTTTAAACCTGAAGAGCTACAGGTAAAATTATGTGTTTAGAGTAATAGTAAGAGCGGGAGAAGAGTAATGTGAACTGTGACCCCTTAGACAGGTACAAGCTATTAAAGTCCACACAAACTCATATTTCATTCACAGTCGATTATAGAAAACATATCAAATGTTTTGAGAAAATAAACAATTTAAATAAAAAAATAAGGTAATTTTAAAGCTGAGGCAACAACACGTCTCTGAACAGTTGTTCCAGCTCCAGCATCCTCTCTGCTTCTAACAACAGTCTGTGAGCGTCTGGACTGAGGAGACCAGTTCTGTCTGATACAGGTTTACCTGATCCAGAGTCCTGAGTCTGTGTTGTTTCTAGATGCACCAAATATTCTCAGTGGTGAAAGGTGTGGACTGCAGACAGGTCAGTTCAGCACCTGGACTCTTCTACCGTGAAGCCGTGCTGTTGTCATAGATGCAGGAAGTGGTTTAACATTGTCCTGCTTGAATATGAAGACTTTCCCTGAAGAAGACGTCTGGATGGAGCATGTGCTGCTCTGACACCTGGATATGTCTTTCAGCAGTGATGGAGCCTTTGCAGATGTGAAGCTAATCATTCTATAGACTCTAATGCCCCCCCACCATCAGAGATGCTTTAGAACTGAGCTCTGATACCAGCTAGAAGGTTCCTCTCCTCTTTAGTGCGGAGGACTCGGTGCCCATGGTTTCCATACAGAAAGTCACATTTAGATTTTCTGCCTCAAAACATTTTAAACCTGTTCTGGCAAACGGAGCTGAAGACCACGTTCGTATTTGGCTTCTCTGCATGACAGAGCTTTAACTGTATTTCTGGATGTTACAGTGAACTGTGTTCACCGACAGCGATGTTTGGAAGTATCCCTGAGTTCATGCAGTGATGTCCATCACAGTAGTTCTTATTATGACTGATGATTTTACATTGAACATTATTCTGGACCAATCTAAGGGTTTGTAGACCTCTGACCATCTTTACTTCTGAGAGACTCTGACTCTCAGATGATCTTTATGACCTGTTGTCACTGAAACTGATTACTTGCTGAACGTTCTTCCAGCTCTTCTTGGTTAGTGCCACTTACCTTTTCAGCTGTTTGTGGTCTCTGTGCCAACTTTTTTGAGACCATAAATTTTTTGATGCCTTATTTTTTATTACAGTTGTTCATTTTCTTAAAACATTTGATATGTTTTCTATCTTCTACTATGAACAATGTGAAAATATAAGTTCATGAGGTTTGCAAATCTTTTTTCTGGAATTGGGGTATTACTACTTTTTATACTACTACTACTACTACTACTACTACTACTACTACAACACAGTAATAATGATTTTATTACTTTAGTATATAATCTGTCCTTGTTGCTATATGGGCCGGACAATCTAGCATTTTTTAAATAAATACCTTTTTTACTCACTTACTGTATATTTGCCTATTAAGCTAAAAGCTGTAACATTAAAAGGTTTTAGAATTTTGTACAAATTTATCACAAATCAAAAACTAAAATCTCTCAAATGTATTCAGACACTTCGTGGCTCCAGACTGTGGTCAGTGCATTTTGCTTTCTTTTTTTTTTGGAAATGAGTCTAGAACTTGACTACAGTCTCGCTAGGACGAGTTTAGAAAAAAACACACCTATGTAACGATTCAGATTTCATTTCAGGAAAAAAAAAATCAATTGATCAGCAAAGCATATTTGTTTACCAGGCAAAATACCAAATTATCTTTTTAATATTTGGAGATAACAAGGTATGTTGAAAACAAAGAGGCCATTTAAGCAAACATATTTTATGAATTCATGAATATTGACTTATATTTAAATATCAATAGCCAGACTATAACTCAAACAGTCTTAATCTAAAGATTCTACACTTAGTTTCTGAAAAATTGTGTACCAGAAGCAGACAATATGCAGTGTGACTTTAAATGTAAAACCTACATAGGTCTGGTCATAGGTCCAACTACGACATTAGAGAGGAAATATCCTTCTAACTACCTTCCTTAGTTGAAGGTACTGAGAAATATCCAATCAGCTGTTAATTTAGTTTGGTATTAGGCATCTATCATACACCAGTCATACAAATGTTCAACAAACAGATTTTGTGTCCTTGATGTAACAATGGCTTCTTTATGTACACTGTTAATGTGAGCAATAACTGGCCTTATGGTGTTTTCAGATAGCACACAGCACTGTGCCCATACACTTCTAGGTGTTTTCGGGGCACAAGAGCGTATGGACGTTCCACTGAGCACAGCACAACACAGTGTCTGCTGTTCTGGTGCGCTGCGCTGAAGTTAAAAACTTTTCAACTTGACTGCAGAGTTTTGTAGCATGAATTTGGTGCATCCAGTTACAGAGAACCTGTCAGCTGGTAGCAGAATGTTGGTCCTCATTTTTGTGAGCCTGTGTGCTAATCTCCTTTATAAACTGTCAAATTGATCCTGACTCAGCCTGAAGTCCCCTAAAAACAGTCAGGGTACAGCTGCAGAAATTGGGTGAGCCTAAACTCACCCAGTTGCTGTCATTGTTTTAGTATTTTGTGGACCCACACCCTCTTTTTGCAGATTTTTTCATTCTCTTATCAGCAAAATAAAGTCAGGGCTTTTCCCTGCAGGTGAGTGTATTTATTTTTGTAGATTTACTTAAAATTCAGCTTGATATATTTGTTGCCCATATATATGTAAAGTGTCTGCATAAATGGGTTAAACGTAGAAATCAACTGATGCAAGTCACAAGTTTACTCAGTGTAGTTCACAGGACAGATGATCAGAGGGGCAGAGTTTTTGCCACCATCATTAAGACAGGGACAGAAGTATGGATAGATTTTTTCAGTGAAGGAGCAGTCAGTAAAGGAGTAGATAAGAGCTGCAGTATCTGCGTCATAAAAGGAGACCAGACCCTCCTCATAATCCACAAACACCCCTACCTTCTCAGGCTGAGACCTCAGACAGAGATAAACTGGAGGGTTAATAAGAGCTTTGTACTCATTTGCATTTCTCAGACTTACAGTCCAGTAACCATTCTGAGGTCTCAATGTGATTTTTCCCTTCCTGTTCATGGACTCTCTGGCTACCCCTAAAGTCCATTTAGTCTTTTCTTTAACCTGAACCTCAAAGTAAAATCTACCTGAAGACAAACTCTGCTTTGCTATTACAGAAACATAATAAGAAAATCTCTCTGGGTTGTCTGGAAGATTCTTCTTCACATCACTATCATGGACTTGTTTCTTGTCATCAGACAGAATGAGGTCAGGATGTGCTGTATCAGGATCCAGAGTCACATCCACTGCATACTGCTGGACCCTCTTCAGCTCAGCCTCAAACTGCTTCTTTATCTCTTTACTGAGCGTCTGCTCCAGCTGATCCACAGCTTTCACCACAGTTCCCTCATATGATTGACAGACTCTGACCTCTGTCCAGTTCTTGGTGGGTGGAGCAGCTTTCAGGGATGGGAAGCTTTGGAGGAGGTGGAGGTGGTCTTCAGAGTGTGAGAGCTGCTCCAGCTCAGTGCTTCTCTTCATCAGCTCACAGATTTCCTGTTCCAGCTCTTTGATGAAATCTTCAGCCTGTTTCTCTGTTGTTTTCTGTTTCTCCTTTATGAGCTTGTTCAGGCCTCTCTCAACAGACTCCTTCAGAGCAGTGAAGACCTGAACACCTTCTGCTTTCTCTCTGTCTGCATCTTCTTTACTGATGTTTACTGAGTGTTTGATCTCCTGAATCTTCAATCGCTTTTTCTGGATCATTTGCTGAATTTCAGCCTCTGTCTTCTCCAGCTCTGACTTCTTGCCTTCATATTCTTCTTTCAGAGGAACAAACTCATGAGTCTTGTGGTCTAAAACAGAGCAGAACATGCAGACACATGTCTGGTCGGTCTTACAGAACAGCTCCAGAGGTTTATCGTGCTTCATACACATCCTGCCTTCCAGGTTCTCCACAGGGTCGATCAGCTGATGTCTTTTCAGGACTGACACTGACATATGAGGCTCCAGGTGAGTCTCACAGTAGGAGACCAGACACACCAGGCAGGACTTCAGGGCCTTTAGTTTGGTTCCAGTGCAGACGTCACAGGGAACTTCTCCTGGTCTGGCAACATGTTGCTCTGAGCTGCTGCTGCTGGTTTTCTGTTGAGCTTCATGTGTGAACTGAGAAACCATCTCAGAGATGAAGGTGTTGATGTCTATATCAGGTCTTGTGTTGAAAATCTTGTTACACATGGGACATTGGCAGATGCCATTGGTATCCCAGTGTTGATTGATGCAGTTTTTGCAGAAGTTGTGTCCACATGGTGCAGTGACTGGATCAGTGAACACATCCAGACAGATGGAGCACAGAAACTGGTCTTCAGATAATAGGCAGCTGGTAGCAGACATATCTCTAAATGGACTTTGAAAGAAAAAAAACTTATTTTATTTAATTATTTAAATACAGTCCAGATGTATTTAGGCGATGAAAGAGTTTAAATAATTTTGCCTACACCACCACAATGGATATGGAATAAAACTATCAAGATGTCTTATTTTAAGAGGTTTCACAAATATCACATTTACCATTTAGGAATTATAGTTTAAAGTAGAGTACCTCAATTTTCAAGGGAAGACAATAAGTTAATTCACTGGTTGCGGTCAATTCCCTCATTAGTTTAAGACAAATTATACTAATAAAAGGTCTGGAGTTGATATCAGGCATTGAGTTAACATTTGGCAGCTGTTTGACTGGAGCTACCAATATGAAATCCAAGGAGATCTCAATGAAAGTGAAGTAACCTAAATCTGACTCAAAAGAATTTTCTTCCAAATATTAACATTATGGTTATATTTATATGTTAGTTTGCCCAAATACTACTGAGCTTTTGAAAATGGAGGTGATCTCATTAAATTTTCTGTAATTTCTAAAGGATATGCCATATTTGTGTTGAACCTCTTAAAATAAAGCTGAAAATCAAATCATCACCCCAATCAAATGTTATGTTCATTAACGGAATGTGCTGGAACATCCACTCCTGGAAAGATTAGTAACTGTCCTGAACGGGTTCCACTTGTGAATAATCTTTCTCACTGTAGAACATTGGACTCCAAAATTGTTTGAAAATGGTTTTATAACCTTTCCAGATCGAGTGTAGCAACAGTTGCTCCTCTAAAGACATTGTTTTTCTCTCTTGTCGTTGTGTTAACACACACCTGAATGCTCCAGACCAGCAAACTGCCACAACATATGTTTTTATGCACACCTGCAGCGGAAAATATTTATTTTTGGCTGTATTATTGTTAAATAAATATTGATACTGTTAAATAAGTTATATGTTGCTGCATCTGAGGTTTTATTTGCCTCATACTAACACCCACTGCGAGCAGATGGTTCCTATTATGTTTTTACACACACAACAGAATTGCCGCTCAAGCTTATTGACAGAAAAACACTACCATGCCTTCCCACTAGTTGTGTCAAAATAAATGCAACCCAAGTGGTCCACAGTAGAAAAGCTTTTAATGTGAAACAGCTAGGGAATAGAACTGAATATGACTGTCCACCTGAAGCAAACACTTGACAGTACAAATATAACGAGGAGAAATTAAACTTAACTTTGAAACAGAGATTCTGTTGAAACAGTCATATTTACAGCAGTTTCCTGTGTGCCAGTATAAAATGTAGACCGTGAGACTACCATCCTGCTAAGAGCTTAACTTCTCGTTTACTCCTGGTCCTTCAAACAGTAAATATGATGGACTCACCAGTCTTTGGTAGACACTGTGTTGTGTTGTGGTGAAATAGACCAGCTGAACTGACAAGAGCAAACACGTCTTGACTTCAGTTCAGTTTAGTTTCTTTTCAGGATTTTTGTTGGAGCTTTCCTCTTCCCTGTGACGCTCCTCCTCTTCCTGCAGCTCAGCTGAGATTTTGTTTCAACCCCGTAATTATGTTGGTATTAGGAAGTGCTGACCAACACCAAATGGGGGAGGAGTAAACTAATATATTGGCACAAATATACAACCCCTGTTTCAAAAAAGTTGGGACACTGTAAAATCTACATAAGAACTGAATGCAAAGATTTACAAATCTCATTAAAACTCATTTTATTTACAATAGAACATAGAGAACATATGAAATGTTTAAACTGATAAAATTAACAATGTTAAAGTAAAATTAAAGTCATTTTTAATTTGATGGCAGGAACATGTCTAAAAAAGTTGGCACAGGCAGCATTGCTACCATTGAACTTCTGCATCAAGGCTAACTGTATTTTGTTGCTTTGTAATATTACATAGGAAGTGACAATAAAGTTTAATCTAATCTAATCTGAAAAGGCTGTAAAAATAACTGGATGAGGTAGAAACACTCAACACTGTCTGATGAGTCTCAGTTTAGGAGACGAGACACACCAGGCAGGACTTCAGTTTGGTTCCTCAGAGACTCATGTTAATTCACAACTGAGGTCTTTGCTAGAAAGTCTGTTACCACATAGGACAGTGGCTTTTGACATCAACATCCCAGTGTGGGTGGAAGATTATGGTCTAAGGAGCTCTAAGGTGATACTAGGAATCGATACTGTGAACAGCTGTGCTGAGAAGTCATACTGGTATCCAAAGAACCTTATGGCAGGTTAGAAGATGTTTTTTCTTTGCTGGTTTACTCAAACCACATTAAGACACTTGTCATCTTCAGCCCTGGGTCTAACAGGTTGTCTCTGCCAGTACTACCTGAATCAACAGCACAAAACGTCCACACGCTGCTGCGTACCAGTGCTCTGCATTTCATTTAGTTCAGCTGCTTCACAATAAAAGCCATGTTTTCATGGAGAAGCTGAAACAATGACATTAAGTGAATAAAATGATCCAATCAGTAATCTTTAGACTGTGATCAGAGACTTTTTACTGCAAAGGTTTCACAGGGTGAGGTAAAGGTTATCTTCTTCTAGCTGTAATCTTCATGATGGCTCATCCTGTGCACGGCTGTGTTCAGTGATGTGTGCAGCAGTTCATAAAGCCTTTGTTTAACATCAGAGTAATGATGAACCAGTTCCTTTTTCTATTAACGCTGTCTCTATGATGTCAGAGCTCTTTTAATCCAGACATGTCGTCATCTCAGCTCCACCAGCTGTTTATCTCATCTTTTAAACTTATATTTAACCTTAATGGATGGACACACATGTTAATTAGCATTTCACCAGTTTTCCAAACCTGTGCTATGTTTGGATGGGAACCTTAAATTCCAGAGGAGAGTCAGACAGCAAACGTAAACCTTTAGGCTCCCAGTGCTCCCATTAAATTTTTTTTAGATTGTAAAAGAATTGTTAATGACAATCGATTTCCTCAGACCCATATCTTCCCATCTTAAAGTATGAAACCCTGTCCACTGCAGCCTTCCTGCTACTGGATCTGTAAAATACAAGCTTCTGCCACCATTTGACAGAAACTGAAAATAGCACATTCTGCTCTCCAGAGCTAAAAGTGACTGCAGCACTGTTCTTTATTCACTCTGAATCAGATTGAACTGCATCGACAGGCTCACTGTTTTTCCTCTGTAATGTAGAGTTATCATTATTCTGCCTCGGTGCTGGGAACAGGGAGACTTGTGATAGTTTTAGAAAATCCTCCTAAATATTCTATATGTATGCTACGCAAGGTTGTGATCTTCTTAGTGAGTATGTTACTGGCTGGATTTAGTTTGGACTTTAGATTATTCAGGTGGAAATGGTCTGGTTCCTAAGACCCAAACAACAATGAATAAAAAGTTGTGCATCCACAACCTGACATTCTATATGTTATCTCTCTGTGTCAGCTCTGCTGTTTTCCAGAACCAGTTAAAATGCAACAGTTTGTTGGACTCTTTCATTTTAGTTCAGTAACACTGATATAGAATATCACCAGTCTCACCAAGTCTATGAAGAAACAGGTTTCTACACCTCCACAGTTGATTCATGGTCATCAGCTGAGTGATTACTGCTGAAAGACGTGTCACATGACCCGGTGTCAGGGCTCAGAGCCAGGCACCAGGAGGTCCAGTAGACCAGGGTTCACTGTAACTGGTGCAGCAGCTCTGAACAGTCATGGCCAGTACAAACAAGAACCCAGGTGAGTTTGGTCAAGAGCCTGACTGAGGTGGTTTCTAAAGCCTGGGTCCTAAACGTCACAGGTAGAACTGTCACCAGACTCGATGTCCAGTTAATCTGCTGGTCTGTTTCAGTCCGTCTGTAAAGAGCTTTGTTTCCGTCTGTGTTTCATTTCAGTCGACGCTGATGAGATTAAGCGGCTGGGAAAGAGGTTCAGGAAACTGGACCTGGATAACTCCGGCTCCCTGAGTGTGGAGGAGTTCATGTCCTTACCAGAGCTGCAGCAGAATCCACTGGTGCAGCGAGTTATCGACATATTCGACACAGACGGAAACGGGGAAGTCGACTTTCAAGGTAAACAAACCTACATTATTTTAACACCATTGAACATTAACCAGACCAGTGTGGATCAATGCCCTGATCATTTCTCAGTCAGTGAATTGTCACCACAGTAAGCAGTGGTGTTCTTCTTCTTTTACTGTAACTACAGCTTAACTCATTGTTGTTTCTTCTTTTTGTAGAGTTCATTGAAGGAGTCTCCCAGTTCAGTGTCAAAGGTGATAAGGAGCAGAAGCTGCGCTGTAAGTACTGGTCATTTATCAGTGACCTCCACATCTCTAGAGGCACAAACACCATGAGAACGATCCAGTCACTGCACCTGCTCAGTGTCACATGGCTGCAGCACTTTCACAGTTTCACTTTTAGAAACAGCTTTTACCCACAGGGGGGCAGCACAGTCAGCTGTTTAAACCAGACCAGTTTTACACTTTTAAAGCACCAGGAGCTGATTCAGCTCATTCATCTGTAATAACACATGGTTCACACTGTTACTCTGAGGGATGTGTCTTCATTATGAAAAGTCTGCCGCTGTACTTTCCCTACAAACAGCTCCACACACTAACACTGATCCACTGCCACAGTGTCTGGAGGTTCTGAATACACAACAGTGATGGTGGGAATGAAGCTGCTTATAGATAAACTAGAGTTTCATCTTTTTACACACTGTTACCTGCTCTATTCACACACTGGCTCGTATGGACATTACACAGACTTTGCACCAAGGTGCTACAGTTTAAAGTCCAGTCCCCCTGATTGAGGTTCTCACATAGAGCTCCTGTGGGTAAGTTCAGGGCACCAGTGCATGTCTGAAAACAGCTTCAGTCAAAAGTCTCCTTAAATCACAGCACAACGTGTTGTTGTTGCATATTTGTTTAGATCAAGACCAGCAGAACAGTTTTTGTTTCATAAATGCTGCAGGTACAGATAAGTATTAGAGCCAGCATGAAGAAATGATCTGAATTTCAGAATGACCATAAAAATGTAAAAATATTTCTTTCATGGTGGCCCTAACCTTGGTCTTCATGGTCTTCCATATGCAGGTGTCCAGACTGAGTCGAGCTCAGTTCAAGGAGATTCAGTTCAGTTTATTTATATGACTCCAAATCACAACAAAAATCATTTAAAGGCACTTCACAGTGTGAAGTTACAGAGTTTTAGAATACAACTAAATAGGATTATACAGTATATATATACAGTAGAATCACTGAGCGGACTGTTAATGGACACAAACAAACAAACGCACCTTAAAATGATTCGTCTGCGTTGTGTTTTCGGCCTTAGTTACATTTACATATACATATACATTTACAGTTGCCTTCAGGATCTACGACATGGACAAAGATGGATTCATTTCCAACGGAGAGCTCTTCCAGGTCCTCAAGATGATGGTGGGCAACAACCTGAAGGACACGCAGCTCCAGCAGATCGTCGACAAAACCATCATCAACGCAGACAAAGATGGAGACGGCAGGATATCCTTCGAAGAGTTCTGTTCAGTGAGTAGTGATGATAGGTTTTCTTCAAGACGAGGTTAAAGGTAGAAGAGCCGAGTAGCTGCTTAACCCTCTGGAGTCTAGGATACATGTGGCTGTTTTTGACTATTCCACCTTAAAAATGGATTACCATGCCAGAGTTTGGTGTCATTTTATTCAGCACAACCTACGGTATAGTTACTATTTTTTTTTTATGTTGACAGGCTGTATTAACAAATTGGACCTCAAAAACACACAAGAATCATAAAGTCCATTATCATTTTCTGTGCTTGCTGGTGCCGTCAGCATGTGGAACACTCTCTGCAGATTCGCCCGTTTTTAATGTTTGTTCCTGCCTATTCTGCTTAACTACTTAATACTTATCTACTTTATTTGGTCTTTCTTCTAGTTTCTGGCTGTTACATTATGTTAAATTGTTTAAATGATCCATTTAATCAGAGGGTTAAGAAGAACATTATGTAGAAATAAACCGTACATATTGACACATATACACCACAGACAGTCTGTATCAGTAAGTTAAAGCTTTGGGGATTCGTGCACATTGAATTATCCTTCACTTTGTCAGAGCAGTTTAGTTCAACTGCACCACATGTATGACCGCGAACTGTGTGCAGAACATGACGAACATGGATCAGTGAAGTGTTACCTCACCTCCTTTTGTCTCCTCCAGGTCGTCGGTGGATTAGACATTCACAAGAAGATGGTGGTGGACGTCTGATGCTGTTTTTTTTTTTACACTCCTTCCTTCATCAACCAACAGTCGCTCTGTTTCCAAAGGAAGTGTTTTGTCTGTGAACCCCCTCATTCTCACCTCTACTGCCCCCCAGGGCCTTATGAAGTCTTTTTCACACTTGTTTTACTGGTTTGTGGGTTTTTATATTTGGTGTCATCAGTTTTTTTTCTGTATTAAAGAAAGTAAACTTTAGTGGGTGAGTGTAGTTAACAGTGATTTCAGAACCACACATATGGAGCATGATGTGCCAACAAGAATTTACTTTATTTGACCAGTGCGTGTGTTTATTGGAGTCCTACGTTACTGCGACATTAGCCGCCTAATTCTAATCTGTGTCATGAACAGAGAAGGACACTGCAGTACGTGTGAACTATGAACTTCCATTTGTGTTTACTATAGCTGTAATTAGGCACCAGGACACGCTTCAAGTAGCTTTGACATTATTTGTTATTTGCGATGATGTGATGTACAGTCTGGGACAAGGCTGCTTCTTCTCAGCAGTGTTTTAATGTCTGAGCCAAATCTGATGAGCCTGTTTCACATTTACATTCAGTAACTTTACAGATACTTTAATGAAAGCGACACACTACTGGAGCTGTTTGGTTTCAGTATTTGACCCAAGGACACGAAGAGCAGAGGATCAAACCTCGTACTTCAAGTTCTATCAGTAAACAGATTCAGTAAACCGATCCAATCCAGCAACTCTTAAATTTTCTCAGACAACTTGATCAAACCACTTCCCAGAGATCAGTGGACGTCCTGCTAATGCCCCACCCTTCACATGATTTTGAAATCTTAGTGATTACATGGCTGCGGCGGACACAAGGTGTTCAGTGATTAATAGGTGAATCCACTGGGAGACAGGTTAGGATCCAAACTATTCTGCTTTTCAATAACATTACCTGAAGTCGTGGCAGCACTCACTATTGTTGATGTTGAGTAGTTTTAAGAGTTTCTCTAACATTGTTGTGTTGATCCAAACTGCTGTTGACGTTCCGCTCCTCCTGAATTGATCTTGTGAACACAGATTTCTGAGCTCCACCAACTCCACCAAGGAACAGAGGGTAGATGAGGCAGCCACGGTCCGAATGTGTGTTTAAAGTATATGTATATCAGCCATTGTGTGTTTGTAGATTTACTGCAGCTGACTTCTGGAACTCATAAAACCTCCTACTTTGTGGTCTAAAATCTTATTTGTTGGTTTTGCATTTAGCCAGAAAAGATCTTGAAGCCACTGACCTGAGCAGCTGGAACACATTGAATGAAACCAAAGGCAGAAGAATGATTGTCAGGCTTCTGTGACCAGTCCACTGAGCAGGAGCCAGTGTAATCTTTGCTACTTTAAGACCCACTAAACTGAAGACGTGTGATTCCGGATGGGTTCTGATAGTCGGTGTCATTTAGGTGCCGGTTTCAATCACTGGGTTTAAACACTGGGTCTTTAATAAACATGGTCTGTTTATCTAAAAAATGTTCCAGAGTCAGTGACATAACTGCACAGTTTCATATGTGTTCCTACACATATAGTGAAAAAAATCAGTCCAGTTCTGCTCCTCGTCAAATTAGAAACATTACTTCTATCTAGCATCTAGTTTTAGGGTCTGTGTATGATGTGTGAAAGTTACACACACACAAACACACACTTCGTTGTTTTGCGGAGCTGTGGCTGATTATTTGAGCTTCACAATATAAACGCTGTTCACTCAGCTCAGTCGCTCTACCACTACTCAGTTTGATGATTTGATGGTGTGTTTACTGACCCCTATGGACTCCACAACTTCTACCTGTCATGACTGGCTATTTGGGGGTAGAAGCATAATAAACCCCTATCCTCCCCCCAGGTCCAGCTCAGTGTGATGGTCCGTTACTGGAGTTTAAAGCTAACTAGAGATTCTAAATGATTCAGGTTTGGTCCCCAGGTTTGGAACTGAACTGCTAAAACTCTGTCGAAGCACGTCCCCAGTAGTGTCCTGTTTGCATGACGTGGATCGATCTGAACGCTTCCTTGTGCCTGTTGCTTTTTGCATGTAGATCTGTGTCTTATTAAAGCTCTTTAAAAGTTTACCAGGCTGGTCCCAGATGTTTTTATGAGATGACTGAAGCTTTTCTGAGCATGCTAGGTGATAATATAGTGATCACATTACTGCTTGTGTTTGAAAACTGGAACTGAAAATAATCTCTTTTCTGTGTGGTGGAATATGAAAGTTAGAGATGTCAAAGATATTCACAAAGGAAGATGCTCCACTCTGTTACCCTGCTGTTTAACCTTCAGTATTGGGGTCTAATAGGGTTTGGGGCCAAAGAAAGTTAATTGGGACATTTCTAATAGAAAGTTTTATAAAGAAGCACAATGTGAAGTGTAAAGTGAGAAGATGTGGAGAATACATTTCCATGGCTGTAAGGTTGTGTTATCAGATGTTAGATTAAATATTTTATGAATTCTAATCTTTTTTGCTCATTTCATAAAATCCAGTGAGACTGTGTTTACATGTATATAAAAGTAAACATGAATTTAAACATGGGTATTACTAAAATGAAAACTACTGTAAGCTTTACAGTTTTTTAAACATATATTTGTTCTATACACCTGGTGTTTCCTGCTGTTTAATTTCAGGTTGGTGCTGACTGGTCTTCTGTTTTAATGTTTGCTCTTGGTCTCCTGCCTTTGGTTGTGGTGGAATTTAAATTAAAGTCTCCATTTCATAGGACTGTTTTCGTTGTGCTGTTCTTTTAGGTTCAGATCAGCTCAAGTCAATGTTGAGTTGACAAATTACAAACCTTCCTCAAGGATATACAGTACAACATACGACATCCTCTGGTTTTAAAATATGGGAAGAAATATTTTTTTTAAAAAGGGAAAAAATGGTAGAAAGGTACAGAGGATTCATCTTCCCAAAGCGGCAGACAGAGATGTTATTTGTACAGAAAAGACTGATATAAGAGAATTATGTCGGACAGACAGGATGATGGACGCAGTCAACATGCAACCGACAGACCGAACCAAAGCAGCACAAATAAATGAATCCCACATATGGAGAAGAGCAAAGACAGATGGAAAATGTTCCTGAAGATGAAGATCCAGATCCAACACTTATGGAATGACAAGCAGAGGGAGAGAAGCCACAGCTCAGCCAATAGTTTGACTGCTAACAACTCGGATGTAGTATTTGTCAGCGTATTTCAGCTGAACATTTATGTCAGTCTGTCTTATTTTTGACAAACTACATTTAGGGCCAGTCCCATTTCTTCCTCTTCCCCTACCACTTTCTCCTGAAACAGAGTGGTAAGAGGTAGGGCTGGAAATATTCCCCTGAGAAATGAGACACCCCTAACTTTTCTCCTGTGCCTATATATTCATGCTGAAGAAGGACAGACCAACAATAACCAACTTCACCTCGTAGTCACGTCTTTATTCCAACTTGTGTCTTCTAGAACCAAACAACAGTGTAACGGAAGCGCTCTAGTTCCTTTCACATTAATAATTCACATCATCTAAACCATCAACCTGTCTCTTAGACCCCATCCCAACTAGACTGCTCAAAGAAGTCTTACCTTTAATCAGCATGTCCATGTTAGATCAGGTTAACTCATCTCTACTAACAGGCTATGTACCACAGGCTTTTAAACTTGCTGTAGTTAAACCACTACTCAAAAAACCATCCCTTGACTCTGGGATTTTAGCTAATTATAGACCGATATCCAATCTGCCCTTCATATCTAAAATCCTTGAAAAGGTAGTTGCTAAGCAATTATGTGACCACCTGCTCAGGAATAATCTGTATGAAGATTTCCAGTCAGGATTTAGAGTACATCATAGTACAGAAACAGCTCTGGTGAAGGTCACTAACGATCTTCTATTAGCTTCAGACAACGGTTTTCTCTCTGTTCTTGTCTTGTTAGATCTCAGTGCTGCTTTTGACACTATAGATCACAACATTTTATTACACAGACTGGAACATGTCATTGGGATTAAAGAAACAGCACTAGGTTGGTTTAAATCTTATCTGTCAGATAG
>OMLM01018669.1:60240-80659 GCA_900302695.1 Helostoma temminkii | reverse complement strand
ATATATAACATATAATAATATAATAATAATATATAATAATAATATATAATAATATAATAATAATAATAATAATAATAATAATAATATATACATTAATCAATACACATTGTGTGTAAATTAACAATTTGACAAATAAATAAATAACATAAAACAGCATCTGGCTCAAAGAGCACAGGCTCTAAATGCTGTTATAAAGGGCTCTAAGTGGGTCACAGATGTATTCGTGTCTCCACACTCCCTTAACACTCCTGTAATGATGGAGACAAAACGGGATGTTAGAGGACTCATCTGAAAGAACCGTGGGATTATTGGATGCCATATGGTGATGAGCACTTTTTAAAAAAAAACTACTTCACTTTACTGCCTGTGGGGAAATTCAGCAGGCAGATACACCAATGATTTCATGGCTGCCAATTTTCAGGCAATGAGGCAACTTGGGGTTTATTGTCTTGTCCAATGAAACTTCGACATGAACAGGAGGAGCCAGCAATCGAACCGCTGACTGTGCAGATAGTGGACAAGCTGCTCACCCTCCTGAGCTGCGGCCAGCCAGTTTTTTTTAAATTAAGTAAGAACTCACTGCATTACCAGTCATTGTCTTGACCGACTGATGTATGAACCCCTAAACTACAAATGCTATAGTAACAGGCATGCTCTTTATCAACCAGCTAAAAAAAGCCCATCCATGTTCCTGTTTATCTAGAAACTAGAAAGATGTCCCTTAGAAACCATGCAGCACTTCCACTTAAATGGCACATTTAAGAGGAAATTTAATTATTAAATGGCACATTTCATTCATTTTTCTATTTGTGTTGCTGTTCACACCCAAAATCAACATTCTCAAAATTCCTGTGGGCCTAAATACACAAGTAGAACCGTTAGTATGGATTGTGTTCTGGGTGGGTTGATGGTATGTCTGGGTTTGCATCCACTCTTTTTACTTTGTGGTAATTTGGTTTTAATAAAGTGCACAAAATAAGCACTGAATATGAGATTGTTTACCATGTTCAATGTGTAAATTGTGATATAGTTTGTGCTGAGACAGAAAAACCCAGAAGATTCACAGAACCCAACATGCATGGGGAAAAAACAAACCTTTTTAGAAATCACAACTGTAACTGAATGGGATTGGGCATATAAAAAATTAATCATCCACTGTGTGTACATACAGCATCCCTTCTTCATCAAACATGTGTACCCCCTTGATCCGGGAGCCACTGGTGAGTTGCTTTGTTATCATGAATTCTTTGCTTCAAGACACACACACACACACACACACACACACACACACACTTACACACACAAATGCAGTGACATGCACAATTGCGAAGCAAACAGCTGCTTTCCCAGACTCTGTATGTTAATGATGCCACGCAGCTATGGTATACAATGTAACCTCCTTCCCATCCACCTCCCTTCCCACTTGCACACTCTGCATCACATGCTTCAGTTGCTGGCTGAGAGAGGCAAGAGAAGCCTCATGGATTCGTCTTTCATGCAGATCAAAACAGCCAGTGATGCTGCACATCTCCTGAGCATTTTGCCACCAATGCCCATGACTGGGAACAAGCTTTTCTTTCTGAATTGCCTGTCTTTCTATCTATTTACCTTGGAGGTACACGAATACAATTCAACCTTTCCACGGTAACAGAGCAAACCTTGAATCAAGTAATTGATTTCAGAGAAAGCTCTGTTACACGGTGTGTATGTGTGAACAGTACATATCCACTTGCAACATTTCATGTATAAAGTGAGCAGAGCTGAACAACTAGAAAAAAGCTGAAAAGGTCAAATAAGATGTTTGGAGAAGTGGGAAGTGTCACATCCGCCTTGGATGACGCCCTAACACACAGTCTAGCTAATCAGACTCCCACCAATAAAGCAGCCTCCCTGGGTTAGACCCACTGAGAAGCAGCTACTGCACTGTGCTAAAAGGCAGCAGGGTGCCCACAACCCACTGCGATGTTACTCACTATTCTACTTTTAGCTTAGGGAGACAGGGAGGCTCAGTGGAGGGGGTGGATGCTAACAGACAAAATAAAAATTCCAGCTTTCGTGGAGCTGCTCACAGGGGTCAACTGCCTGCAGCTAAGGAAAGGGTGTGAAGGGAAAGTGATGTTTTTGTGCCATGTCGTACTTCCAATTATGCACCCAGAGGACTGCTCACGTCCAAAAACATCAGACCAACATCCTGGATAAGTGTGTGTTGGAGGTGGACAGTGTTATATTGTAAATAAGGGCACGCGTTAGTGAGCTGCGTAAAACAGACAGTCAGGAAAAACAGATCGCATACATACGAATGCAGGCAGACCTAAATCTGGTGTTGATAACAACGCTGACCTTCAAAAAACAGCACTGACGCAGGTACTGAAGGCTATTATAAGCATTTTTCAGCTTTCCTGTCCAAAATAAGAGTAAAATAGGCACCTATAACATTTTGCGGTTAGCACTTAGGCGACATACCATTTATAAAAGAGGCAAAGCCTTTCACCATGGTTGAATAAATACAACCCATAGAAAAGTTCAGCCCATTCTGTGAGTTCCCCAGCTTATAAACACACACATACACATTCAGCACCATCCCTGAGAGACAGAGGCACAACACAAACACTTACTTTGCCATCAGCGCCCGTAAAGACAGCAATTTGTGGAGGCTGATTTCAGTTCTTCACAATCAATTTAGGCTACAATCCCTCTGATCAGCTTCCTACAGGGAACGCATTCAGTAATCACTATCATTAATATGGTGAGGGTGTGCATGCCAAAGAGATTTTGTCTGTGTGTATTTCAGTTAAGATACTGTGTGCACATTTTAGAGTTTCATCCCCAAATTTGAATTTCAATATATTTTGCTACGAGGCAGAATTTTGTGGAATATATTCCCATTTACATATAATTAATATTCTCCGTTGCCCCTGAACTGTTTTTTTATTGCCATTTTGTGATCTTAAGCATTTATAAATATAGCTACAATGATCTACATAAAACAACATTATCATATTTGTTTAATCAACCATAATCCCCTCAATGCTGTGAGTTAAAGTGCTTATCATTATGGCACCAACAGCTACATGTGGTGACATGTTAGCCTTTAGAAAACATGCACATTTGAAGGACTTTTCCGAGAAATTTTAGACCCATGCTATAACTGTAACTATATAGTTATACGGAGTGCTTAGTGTGTGTAACTCTCATTTTAGGCTTCTTGGCTCAGCTTCTGCTGCATCCCTCTAATAGGATGCTAATTACAATGCAATGTTGATCTTTGGAAATTGCAGTTTTTGAAAATAAACAACAAACTGCAGGCCCAGAAATCTGCATATCACCTCCAAACATCCAAGTTATCGAATGTAATCGTTGCAGGATTCTGCAACGGACTGCATTATGCTGTCACATATGTACAGTTAATATAAGAGTAAAGTGAGAGCAGCCTTACTATGATGAGTGCAGGCCTGAATGAACTGTGGTTCAATCAGTAAACGTAATTGTCTCCCTGCGACCTCATGAAATCCCCATGAAGGCAAACACCACACAGTAAGAGACGTGTGACCATATGTGTGCATGCATGTATATCCCAGCAGTACACGACTTGCTGTCACATTTTCACACCAGAACCCGCTGTTGAAGGTGCGCTTATAATGCAGTCCGTGCCAACAGAAAACATGGTGCGCAGCTCTGCACTGTGCTGACACATTCACATGCTCACAGCGTTACACGTTCGCTCCTGCTGGCCTGGCCATGACCCTGCTAGCAGATGATGGAGCACACTGTATTCCCTGAAGTGGGCCAGGGCTTTTATTTAGTGCTGGTAAAGTCTGGCTGGAGGGAAGGGTCTTTTAGCAGCCTATTCTCACTTCTTGATTTGAACAGGGAACATGGGTGGTGCTCTGATGTAGTGTTAGAATCCCCTGTCTGTGGTTTGTCTGTCATCAATGTGTTAGGGGGGATTTCTTTAACATTTTCTCATCTCTACCATGGTTGGATTTAAACTTGGTTGGTTTTTTTGCCTTTTAATAGTGTAAAGTTGTAAATGTAAAGTTGCACTTCACAAATTCATAATAAAGTAAAAGTCTTTTTTCAACTCAAGCAAGAACTGCTAGTACACCACACTGACATCATTGCTGGGACAGCAGAGACCTGCTTTTAAGTAGCTCTCTTAGTCTTTCTCTTGACTTTTCCTTCAATATCAATTGAAATACTTCTTTGTTTATTTTAGAAGAGGACAACAATTGGCATCAGCATCAAGATATATTTGAACATAAAAGCCTTTGTGCATGCATGTCTGGATCTAAGCCTCTGTGTTCCCATTTCTCTTGGGTATCAGTAGTCCGTATGAAAATAATTACTGCTTGTGTTGAAACAATACAGTTTCATTATTAAAGTGTCTGTTTGTGTAGCATATTCATTGCAGATATGAGTCCTGCTACTATTACAACAGTACAGAGGCACCCGCATTGCCTCTAACTTGTTTGTCTTTGGATTCCTCACAGGCAGTGTTAAATTTCCACTTAATTAAGCTGTAAATTAGTAAATAAATAAAACTTTTTTATTTTTTTGACTTCTGGAAACTTTCTGAAGCATAATCTTTATGAGGTATAAAATCTGTTGGACCAGGCCAAAAGAGATTCAGCGGTTGCATATATTTTTGCTGGTTCCAATGTTATCCATGACAACATTATAAAAACTACTGGTTTCTGTGTCATTTCCCAGGAAGGTTTGTTTGATTTACTAATGAAGGCAAGATATGTGCAACTCTCCATCACATCATTTGCCTGTCACTTAGTCAAGCTATAGCTTTGGGCAGAGCCCATGTCAGTTCATCATGCCCGTGCTCCTGATGCCTGCACTCATGAATACAGGGAGAAATGGAGGAAGAGGAAAGCCAGACACACAGTGAGCACTCAGATAGTGATGAGGCATCTCCATCTGTCAGGGGGTCTAGTTCCTCTGATGGGAGGGCAGGACAGGACTCTTCTGTGTGTTGCCAAAGGTCTAAGGTGGGTGGGGGAAACTAATGGCAGAGAAAGTGCAGAGAAAAAGAGATGAAAGAAAGGGGTGGATTAAAGAAAACCGCACACCTCTTTAAGCTTTTAATAAAAGCTTGGATAAAACCATCCATATCAAAAATTATGTCATTTTTCTTTTATCATAACACACCACGAATCACAGATAGGAAAACCTAAATTCACCCTGAAAAAATCTAAATTCACACCACATAGGGCAACATCAAGCTTTGACTAATGTCTTTAAATTGTGTCTTGGATCTAAAGTTGGTGAAGTATTTAGTGAAATGTCTCTTCTGCGAAATGAACTTGCAACATTTGTGGCTAAAACGACACACTTCGACATCCAAAGACGCTTTCAGACTCTTAAGTGAAGTACTTGGCTCAGGCACTAGGCGGCAAAATATCAAAACATTCACATGAGCTGTGGAAATGGAGAAGAGAAGAGAGGAGATGCTGAAAGACAGACAAACTCAGAGAGCGGATTTCCACACTGAAGCCAGCATATGGAAGGAGTGAAAATAAGTATTCACATGCAAATGTAAGTGCGTCTCTTAAATTTATGCCAACACAAAATAGCAAAAAAAAAAACAAAAAAACACACACTTAAGGGAAAGTAGTAAAGACAGAGCATCGAGATCCTTTTGTTTTCCAACATTAAATCTGTCTGCCTTTTTCATATTAAGCTTTTTAAGTGCTTGAATCTCAAAATGTGCAGTTTTTGACAACAGTATTACTTCAGGCTGGTACATGATTTTTAATGTTTGTATACTGAAAATATGTCATACTGAAAAAGCACAAAAGTGTTTGTTTTCTCTTTTGAATGTCTGTTTCTAAATTGTAAAATAATACAAGCTCTCCAATTCTAGAAGACAAGAAAAGCCAGCTATCCTAAGTAGTAAATATTTGTCTCAGCTCTGCTCTTAATACTATGCAATTACTCAAAAAGCAACCACACATTAAAACCTATATAGACTTTAGCGTGCCACCTTAGTTTCATTACTTCATACACAGCTTTACTTTTGCACTGTATGTGGAAAGATCATGCAAACAAATGCCTGATCTTGGTACAACTTCAAAGATGAAAACTGTGACCAATTTTCTCTTCAAACTGCTGCCAAAATCATGTAGAAATGCTTCACTTAATCATGTGCCTGGAAAGGCCACAAATTGTTGCTGCGTGCTGTATATAGATGACGTGACTATAATCCCTCAAATGGCATATCCTCCGAGGTTGACTAACCTCCCTCATCATCAATGTGACAACAGCACAACTGTTAGGAAGGAATCATCATGATGACTATTTGCAATAGCTTTTATAGTTGAGTGACAAAAGGATGCTGGGAAAGAGATAAATCCTCTGCATATGTTGAATGAAACTGGTTAGTGAGAACATTTGCTGATTAGACCAGTTACAGTACTTTATGTTCTACTGTGCGTATGAGATATACTTAATGCCATTACTTGAAAAAAACCCTTCACAAAACCTGATTGCAAAGAAAATGAAAATACAAACCAGCTGCTCTCATATGGTGTGGTTATAAATTTGTGAGACTCTTTATAACTTTTTTTCAAAATACCAAGTTTTCTGTGTCAACATTTAATAACTGCAGAAACTTGCACACACAAACTTCCAGCACTTAGAGAAGATGACAAGACTAAATGTGGCAGCTTTACAAGCAACATTAAGAGGCACTTACTGGGTCTGCATTACACTACATAATTATGTCCCCTTGAGGTCCATTTTTGGCATTTTTGCTCCTATTTTCCTACATCTGTTTGCAACTAGTTGACCCATATTGCACATGGCTGTGGAACGTCCAAGATAATTATCTAAGCCTGCAAAGTCCTATTTTTGGTCTCTGCCCCCCAAAATTTGTGGCTTTCTGTGTTTTTAACATTGCTAAATTAACACAAAGTTTGATTAACATTTTTTCCACTCATGCCATCTGCTCAGTTTGTTTATTTGCTAACCCAATATCATCTACTAGAGTTCAAACACAAATTGATACAGAACACCTATCACTATAAATAACTGCCAAATTACTGTACATATGCTAACAGCTGACCTTTTTCCATTCGAATCACCCACAAGTGGGAATCATCAGTGGAGCCACATATAACTGCAGCTGGCAGCGTCAAGATGCAGAGATTATGACTACTAATGAATAATAGCAAACTTGCAGCCGCTGGGTGTTTGGATGTAGTTCACCCCCATTGATTTCCCTGTTGGGTGAAGACAACTTTATCCCTGTGGCAAGTCTTGGGCTTATCTCCACCGACTGCAGGGCAGCTGACAGACAGACAGGGTGTTTTCCTGGCACCGTTTCAGGATGATTCAATCCTGGCAGGTGTGAGCAGAATACCTAACTGAGGTGAAACACACAGGGGCACCAAAGAGCAGGAGGTGTATTTGTGAAGTGGACAAAGATGCCCAGCTGTGAGGGTGTAGCCATATAGGGGGAATATTCAGTCACCACAATTACCACAAAACGCACTGTGTTGTGTTATCACAGAGAGCAGGTGGCTGTGAAAGACAACGGGAGAGGAAGTGGAGAGAAAGGTGGCAGATGGCAGTAGAATTATATGTGTCCATACTCAGCAGCACAGGAAAAAAGAATAGAACAGAGTGCAGCCTCTACGCAAATAGATATCACTCCACTAGAACTTAGAGAGATTCATTTCAACCTCAGATCGCACAGCCATACCCACAAAACAAAAACAGATGTAGAAAACGAGCTGAATCAAACATGTTCTCATTGATTCAACATTTGGAGTCACGAACTGCACCTTTGAGAGTGGAAATTACTTTGACATAGCAAAGCAAGCGTTTATGGAAACTGCTGTGGTAGATGTGTCTATACGAGCCCAAAATGTCAGTAATTTACAGGAAGAGTAAACAGCATCATTACCACTTCATTTATTTTTTTGGATTTATCAATGAAAAAACAGTAAACTAGAAAACTCCTTGTGGTAAATGAGAAGAAAAAGATTGATTCTCTGTGATATTTATGGATTAAACACCAGTTCTCCGAAGCCTCACTCAGGACAAATGCCATACACAATGTCAGCTGCTGCAGTAATTCATCCCAATTATTTTCAACCTAAACACAAAGGAATAGATTTGGGGCATTTAAAATGGCAAAACCCTTGTCAAGGGTATCAAACACAAATAACAATGAGCTGCAGGTCATCATTATTTCTGACTTAATGTCTTCCAATCAGAGGGGATGACACAGCTGGGGGGCCACCAGTTGGACACCGCTATGCTAATCCATTAGCCACCTGCTTCAAGTGAGGGGAAGTTCACGCTTGATTACATTTTGCCTTCTTTGTCAACAAAATGGGAAAGTCTGAGTCAACAGTAGTGACTGTAATGTGAAGAATATGCATAAAATAACTGTTGTGTTTTACCTTCATCGTCCTCGCAGTTTTATTGCTCCTCTATTTTCCACATTGTTGTTTTATTTCGATCATACTTTCAGTGTGTTGTGTTTATTATTTTGAATGCTTTGCTGTTGTTGTGCGGAGATGTTTTACTGGCCCTGCGGGTTAGACTGATCATTATTATGGCCGTGCAATTGCATTACACTTTCTCCAATGATCAGATGTAATGAAACAAATCTACTTCAATAGGATGTTGATTATTTTTCACATCTGCTTCTTTGCAAGCTCTTCTTGTTGTACTCTGCACTCAGCAGCTCCACTGTGTGAATGAATATTGAAACCCCTGCTTTGACTTTAAAGGAAAACGCACAACAAGAAGGGCTACACTGCAGCTGCCCAGGCTGTCTTGATTCACCAGCAAATCTTTTAGGTGAAGCTCTTTGCTGGAAGAAGGCCTTCACATGCTTGGGGATTCTGCATCAAGACACAGGTACTGTGTCAGCTTTTCTAATGTTCTAACAACATTTCTGTTACGCTACATGTGGAATGGACTCTGTGCAAACCAAGCATACTCTGTCCCAGATATATTTCTGTTCTCTTGACCTCTGTTTTAAAAGATCCCAGTGGTTTCATTTCACTGTTCGCTACACATTCTAGCTCAGTCCTTATACTTTCGTGGATGTGCACAGGCTAGATTCCATTCAGGTGTTTACAAATACAAAATGCTTCTTACCAAGCTACCTTTTGTTTTTTATTTCTAAAAATTCTCCAGTTTTTTCTAAAAATCTGGTGAAAAGATGCTACAGAGACTCAGAATCTACAGAATCTTCTACTAGACGTGATAGTATTTTTAAACCTTTTGGCATTTGATTAAAGATAAAACAACAGTTATTTTGTTAGCCTCTGTCAGCTTCAGTTCCCTGACTGTGATGTCCAAATGGATGCGAATAAATGCTTGATTTTCTACATCTTTGGCTGTCTGAGCAAAATTAATCAGACATGGTTCACTCCTGAGTCATTCCTGACATTGACTATTTAATCAGTGAAGCATCTTATCAAGTACTTGTTTGTGTCATCTTTTTAAATACAAATCAACAGATTCTATCGAACACTGATTTGCACACTAGCAGGTGGTCATACTGAGTAGCGTACCGTGATCCAAGATGATGAGCTGTGCGCTGGACTGGATGTTGCCTGCATCGTTTTCTGCAAGGCACTGGTAGAAACCCTCATCCGACTTGACCAGACCCAAAACCTGCAGGTTGTGTTCCTTCTGCAGAACAGGAAAAATATCATTTTTAACCAAATTATGAGACAGTGGTGATGTGAAATCATGCAAATACTAACGGAAACACAAAGTCTTCAGTGCAGAAAAGGTAATTACAAATGAACTGAACTTACAATTATTTTGAAGTAATCACTGGGGATAACAGCGTCTCCATTCTTGACCCATTTGACAGTGGGGGCTGGTGACCCTGACACCTCACACTCAAAGACGATGTCCATGGACTCATGGGCATAGATGTTGGCTGGCTGCTTCACAAACTGGGGAGGAACTGTGAGATACAGATGAGGAAGAGGAGTCAGGGCAGTTTAAAAATAAAATGACATCACATCTGCTATGAAAGTTCAGGGGAACCGACTTAACTGTTAAAGGGAAGGAACGAATTAGAGATGACTGAAAACATGTAGGAGTCATATTTTCCTTATGACATTCAGCTAATTTGTCAAAACTAACCTGGCACATCAAAGAAGAGCACTCTGGTCTCTGCCAGGAAATGAACAAGACCAAATGATGCCATACATCCTATAAACTGCCAGTTAAGGGAGGGTGGAGAGAACAACAAACAGCATCATCTAACGTCAACTTCTCCAATTATTTTCGTCACAACTGTGACCTTTTAAGATGATTGCAACACTTGGAATATTTGATAAAAAGCTCAATAACCTCTGCTCTTATTTATTTAGCGTTTGGTGTTTTTCTTTTTGTTGGCTACACAAATCAAACACTTGCAGATCTTCTCTAGTCCTGGTAATGAGGGCCAGAAAGGAGTTATTTGATCTGCTGGGGCGATAGAGCGCCTCATCAATCTGTCCTGGCGCAAGGTCACTGGAAGTGCAGGGCCCAAGCCTCGTCCTCTCTCTATAATTGGACTGTACCAGGAGAGACAGAGTAAGACAGACTGTGCACGTGTGTATGTGTATGTATGTGTGTTTCTGTGCACAACTGCCTTTGCTGCCTCTGTGCATTGTCTGATAAGCAGCAGCCTTACTGATCACAGCGTACATGCTGTATTGTTAGTGTGTCGCTGTGTGTCAAGCCTCGCCATCAGCCTCCTGGGCTCTGTGAGCTAGTTATTAGGATCTATTTTGTGGTTATTCACATGACCTGATTGGATATTAGTAGCAGTGGGTGGATAAAGCTTTTTCTGCTTTTTTCAGGAGAGCAGCAGTCTGTGCGCTGAAGTCATTTTCATCTGTTTGATGTAGCCATGCCTGTTATTTTAATATGAAATAACTACTTAACAGACCAACCATTGTCCTGGGGGGATATGCCGTTAACAACAAGGAAGTTATGACTGCAAAATCAATTAAAATAAACTTTTCCATTTCTACTGAACGCTTTTATTTTGTGATGACTTACAGTGGTGATAGCTACTGTGCAGTCAAAAGAGAGACCTGTACTTCAACTTTGGTTTAACTCAGGCCATGTCTACGTCTCACACATAGACATGGCTTGTACCCAACAAGTATTTGCTCGGTAGACAACTAGACAAAAATCTGGACACACATGGGAATTACCATGTTTGTATTTGTTTTGTATGTACGTGTGTGTGTGTGTGTGTGTGTGTGTGTGTGTGTGTGTATATACACTGCTGTTTTCTTGAGAGGAATGTGTGAGCTGTGAATAATGTGTTTCACAGTGTGGTCTCCCCTGGATATTTGCGTCTGATAGCTGTGCAGCATAGGCAGGTGGAATCCTTGGTTTACTTGGTATGTCAGTGACACAGCGTTAAGACACCAGTGATTTAGAGTGCATATGTGAATATGAATAATTTTAAACATCTCTGGATACTTTCATCCCATTATTACTGGTGCTATATGTTGTACATCATTTCTTTGCTCATTCTGTGCCGGCAT
Source organism: Helostoma temminkii (assembly GCA_900302695.1). Taxonomy (NCBI): domain Eukaryota; kingdom Metazoa; phylum Chordata; class Actinopteri; order Anabantiformes; family Helostomatidae; genus Helostoma; species Helostoma temminkii. The sequence goes on along the minus strand of OMLM01018669.1, from coordinate 69,128 downwards.
GGGTGGACTGGTTTGCATTATATAGTCTGTGTGTGTGTGTGTGTGTGTGTGTGTGTGTCTCTCTATTTCTGTATGTGAACACAGGTTAATGTACAGTCACGTTGTCTCAACGTGTGCACGTTCATTGTATTCATATTTGGTTGTGCAATACATCACAATGTCTCCTAGAGTCCACAGAGGCCCTAAGTGAGGTTTGCTGGTGACAGGTTTTGATGGTGACTGGTACCCTGCGGCACCCTTTGTCTCTCTTTCTCTGTGTTTCAGCACTCAGTCTCACATTTTTTCCTGACTCTTAATCTTGCTATAACTCCCCGTCTATCTCTCCATCTTCACCCTCCTCCTCCTCCCTTTCTGCATGCACCATTTTCTCTAAATAGAGATCAGACATTTGGAACCTATTGGACTGAGCAACGAGTAGAAAGTATGGGCGGTGAGGTTCAGGGTGGAGGAAGCTATCAGGACTCAGTGGGTGATGTATGTGTCAGAGTGTGTGAATGTGCATGTGGGGAGGCAATTGTCTAAATCCATGATGACCTTAATTGGCTGTTTGTAGTATGAAACATGCAAAGTTGAACTTTGTCAGTTTACAAAAGGATGCAGATAAGGCCACAGCACAGAACAAAAATTCAAAGCGTGGCCAGCTGAAATGTTCATCAGTAGAAATACAAATCATTGTATCATCGTTTGAATATTGTAGGAGACAGAGTGCTACAAGATGCCAGCAGCTGGTCAAGTCAAACAAAACTAAAGTCACTCTGAAATATTTAAAAGTAGTGGTTTATTTCAGGACATTAGAGAAGCTGTTTTTTCTTGAGCAGTAAAACAATATTTTGCATATCTGATCAGCTGGCTCCTGCATTTTTTGCATATTCCATTGTTATTACAATGCTTACATAATGATGCAACTGAATACTTTGGGAACAGGGATTCTGCCGAATGCCAAGGCTGGTAACAGTGGCAATAATGCACTGTGAAATACAAACAACAGGAGATCGGATCTGCAAATATACTAGAGTCAAGTACAACAAAAATCTGAACTGAACACAGCAGGTGTTGTTCCTAAATTACTAAATACCGACTTTAAACTAACTTGTGTGTGTTTTTGATGAAAATTCCACAAGGGGGAAAAAAAGGTACATATATATGTACACACACACACACATATATATATGTACACACACACACACACACACACACATATACACACACGCACATATACAATATAGGCCATGTTTTCTTGACTGACAGTTGTATTAGCCTATCATACTGTGCAAAGCCTTTGTTGCTGCAATGCTGGGATGCAACACTCACATGGGAATTTTCCATCCTTGGTAACTGACAAAAAGTTATGACAATCGTGAAATCATAAACATATGGATGACATCACAGACACCAAATCCACTTTCAATCCATTTTCTCTCGTTCACAACTCACCAGCTGAAGTCACTTCACGCAGGCTGACTTGTATTGGAACATAAATTGCACTGTTTAATGAAAGAACTCCAACAGAGACAGAAAACCAATAAGGACATATACAATAAAGAGGGAGTGAAAGAAGTCTGCTGCCAGTTCTTTGGGGCTGGTATTATCTCTCCAGCCTTTAGCTTAGTAAAAGAAGCTTTAATAGAGACTTACACTGACTCTAGTGAACCACTAAAAGAGGGCCACAAAAAGGTCATGTGTGTGTCTTAGTCTGAGCTTGTTAAAACAAAACCCCACAGGATTCCTAAAGGGATTTTGGGCAGATTACTTTACTTAAAGCTTCACTGGCAGTCAGGAGTAAACTGAATACATACATACAGAGTGAAAAAGTCCAGTCTCCATCTGTGGGTACTTTTGAACAAATATTCCCCAACATAAAGGCTACAGCTGTTATCTATTAAGGCGTTGTGGATGATTGTTGAAGCTAAAAAAGCCAAATAACAAAGAAAATTTACTTTTGTGCTCTGCTGGCTGGAGTCCAGTTAGCTTCATAAACAATAGGTCTTAGAGAGTCAAGATTTACTCTGAGGGCAAGTAAAGCTTGGACTGCACTAATTACACATCCTAATCTTTCAAAGAGAACAGTTTTATTCTTCATCCTGCCCAAAATAAACAGCTACAGCAGGTCAGCAGGAAGAAAGATGCTCAGAATTATGGACTATTACAGGCAGTGACATAGAGTTGTTTATTCTTTAGATGTTTTTGTGGACCAGTTTTTTTTTAAAATACTATAACTGACTAAACACAGATGTCCGATAAAACTTGCTTGATGGCTTGGTTCTGGCATATTGAGGAGAGTGAGGCAGTTTTCTGAGCTGAACTGAACTAATCCTGACAGGACTGAATATTAATTGAAAAAATGGCAAACAAAGAACATAACTAATTAATCATTAACTTGTATTGCATTCTGTATATTTTACTTAAAAATGTGCCATTAATATCAGCTGTTATAAGCAAATCACTTGGCAGTCAGGTGCATTAGACACATAAAGCCATGTTTGCTGTTAACATAACTACTGTAATGACATGGCGCTTGTCTGAACACTGGTAAAGTAAACAATTAAGTTATTCAAACGAAAATATGTAAATACATTATAGTTGAATGACTACAATTCCCAAATGAATACAAACTATTGATAATCTTCAAAGGAAAGTCACAAACTCAGTGCTAGAATTGTGGGAATGACTGATCGAGTGATTATGAGGATCCAAGAAGTGAGAATTTTCAGTTGAACGAACTGAACGATGACAGTGAGAAGCTGCTGTCCCTAAAACATCTGATAAAAGGGTCAAGCTGGACTGGTTTTCCCAGAGTAGGTGTAGTAACATGGGACAAACTAACACAGTTGCTCTGGGAAAGCAAAACACTTAATGTAGCTGAGTGTAACAAAATACAGACACACACAACACTTGCACGCCTATCTGGCTCTACTAGACACAAACCTCTCACCCCACTGGCAGAGAAAACTCCCTAAACAGAACAGAAAAGGTGTTTGCCTTTGGTTGTTCTTCCTTACCAAACCGCTGTTCTTTTAATAGCTAAATGGAAAGTTTCGTGCCATTTCAGTCAAAATATAACTGCTTTGTGACAGCGGCGGAGGGCAGGAAGACGGTGTGCAGTAATGTTAAAAGCAGACTAAAATATCCACTGACAATATCTTATCAAATCCATCATTTCCTTCCATGCACTTACAGAAAACAATTCCTGTAACTAGCTGGAAAAATACCGAGAGCACAGCTTTGCAGCTTTTCCACCAACATATTAACAGACACTGCACATGCTTTGGCTTTTGTTAAGTTGCAGTCACCTGTATGTCTGTAGATGTGATAATACTTCTGCTGCTTACTTTTAAACAATACTCTTGGTACAAAGGAGTAAAGAAGCAGGTGTAACTCTATTTTTGCCCATTTCTATATCAAGGTAAAAACACTGTGGTTATATATCTAGCTCTCAGCACATAGGAAGACATGAAACTTTTGAAATATAAGTGCAGCTCATAGAAATAACAATTAAGCTGATGATATGATAGCACGTGCCAGTGTATCTGAGCCCTATAAAACTGGAAACATGTTTGCAGAGAAACTATTTCTGACTTGCAGACACACATACAGAGTCCAGCTCTGGGTGGTGTCCCAGTCACACAAGAGCATAATCAAAAGCTGCTGCCTCCTCTGGCCTAATTTATCCTCCCGCCAGCTCTAATAGAGGGTGAGATGTCACAGCAAAGTCAGACTGCACAGCAAACACTTACCTAAAACATTCAGCAATTATACAAACACATGCAAGCCTGTGCCTGTGCCCTAGATGCGATATGAATGGAAAGGTGAGCTAAATGTTGTTTGCACTGTTTACAGATTGACACGCTTCAAAACCACCTGTCTGGTGTTGTGCTCTAGTAAAAGAACAAGTTTCTATTAGCTCCAGTAAAGATTATGGTTTTGCCTGCACAAAAGCTTTAATCCACTACCTCCCTGGCACATTTATTAAAAACATTTTGAACACCACTCTGCTCTTGTTTGCTCAGTTGTTTGGTTCATGGACATAAGCTTTGTAGCCAATTCAAAGAACATTTATTTGTTTTACAACACGGTCAGTTCTGCCATAAACCTGCTATAGTTTGCTACTGTGCTCTGCCCTCTGGAACTGTTTCTTTCTGAAAAGTTTCACTTTTCCTTCATTCACTAATAAAAAACAGACTTTTTAAGGCTGAATTTTACCAACACTGTGACTTGTTGCGTTGTTGCAACAAAATACTGATATTAAGATGCAGTATTTTACAAACCAACAGGAGGTAGTGGTGCATTTGCTGCAGCCCATTTCCAGCCCCTATGTTGCTCTATTGATTATTAACTGCAGCAGGACAGTATATATGAAACTGACATAAAATATACTACAGTGTAGGGTTCATGAAAAAATTTAACAATGAGCCTCATTTATGCGTTTTCGATAGTTCGTGGACTACAATATAGATGAATAAGTTATATCACATGTTTTTAATTTGAAAACCCTCAAGTGAATAATGTATTTTCTAATGAATGCATACACGTGTATAGACTAAGTGTATCACTGACCTTGTGTGGCATCATTGTGTATGCATGGTTGTGTATTTGTGCACACACCTGATGCTGCCCCCATTCATCTCTCCTCCTACTGATAAGCACCAGCTGCATGACAAGCTGTCTCCAGGTGTAACTGAGCAGTGTTTTACCATATCAAATCCCAAACAGGCTTACCGCATCCTTTCCTGAGCACAGACTGTCCAGAGTTTATGAAAAGCCACTAGCCAGTGCAACGTTTCTCCTGTTTATAGCATGAAAGTGTTTCAGAAGGAGTCAATCAAAGGAAAAACTGTTTTGGTGTTAGTATAGATTCATACCAAATAGATTTCTATGAGTGTCTTTTAAAGCGTAACTACTTCTTGAGGGAATCAATTGACCTTTCAAGTGTCACATCTCTTGTCAGTGCAGCGAATCAATGCCACAATCTGGTTTCTTCTTGAGTCTGGACAAACCAAATGCAATTAGTACAGTCTATAGCACAGAAATAATCTGTTTTATTGTATTATGATAATGTCTTTCAACAGTGTTTCAGGGATGCCGATCAATCTGTCTCGTCACTTTGGATGTGGAGGCTGGCAGGGGTCGAGTCAGGGACATGAAAAATTTGAGAAAGAATTCGATGGACTGACATGAGTGACATGAGTGAAGTCAGATGTCCTCCTGTGACCTGATTTGATTTTACTTTACTGTCTCCTTTAATCACAGTGAGCGAGAGCAAATGATGAAAAGGGGGTGGATGTGTGATGACGGCTGTGTGTGAAATGCAATGAACCTGAGAATGAGCCTCAGGGTGTTTCCTCATTCTAAAGTTATTTCACACCAAATCCTGTCACTGGCTTACTTCACCTGGGAGAAGCATATAAATACCCCAGAGACATCTGTGTTCATGTGTATTTTTCTCAGCAGCACAAAGCAACATAGATGATCCAATCCAATCATCTTAAATCCTTCAGCAAGACTTTGCTACATAGCGAGGTTACTGAAAGGTTCAGTACAATTATATACAACTCATACACACAGAGAGGTTATTTACATTAACTACTGGACCTTTAACCATTGTTGATTTGATTCAGTGTTAAAACGTATTTCTTGAATAATGGAAATGGAAAATGAACAATATCGTATATCATTGATGCAAATCACATTAGACAAACCTAACAGAACAGAAACAGCTGTGTGTGTTCTGTTACAGCAGAGTTACTATATATGAAGCAAAACTTTTTAAATCAAGCACAACATAACAATAACAACGTTAACTTTGTGTCTAACATTTACTGAATATTTACAAAAGTGTAATTAATCTGAATTTATGAATTTGGATAAACAACGAGACTGCTTTCATTTTCATATGTACTTTTTTCCTGCCTTTCCATGAGCAACACACAGGTGCAAATGCTCCATATGTTGTCTGTCTACTTAGCTGCTGAATAGATTGCTCACTGAGAAGACAGTCTACAACTCCTTTTTCATGATGTGCAGCAGATCTCAGTAGGTCAGCCTGTTATCACAGCCTCAGTGACTTTTGTGCAGCTACAACATTTGCATGCAAGTAGCACATCTTGTACATTTCTGCTTTATTTCAGTACTGGGATATGGGTTTACGTTGCATTTAATAAGCAAATTTACAAAAATAATCACCCGAATTTCTTCTCCTCCACTACACTCTCCTCAGTAATGCATCCTCACTTATCCCCAATTTGTGCTTTAATTTTTGCCTACACTCTCATTTGGCTTCCAATTTACTCAGGAAATGTTTTCAGACTGGCTGACTGTATCTATAATAGTGATGAATATACTGATGTGCATGTAACTATCATTGTTTTTGGGCCTATGAAAGTTGTTTACACTGCACACCCTGCTTTGTACATCTGGTCCTACAACAGAAAACAGTTATTGTGGGTTGACCAAAATACCTTGTACTGTGAGTTGAGCTTGGGCTTCAATGGTGCCATTAGGATTTTCCGCCATGCAGGTGTAGGTGCCAGCATCCTCTTCTGTGAGATTGAAGATCTGAAGACTGCCTCCTCCCAGAGCCTCCACACGACCCTCACTGGATAGAGAAAGAGAAGGGAGGAATGAATAAAAAAGAAAATAGATAAAAATGTGTAGTCTTTTGTATAGCTTCTTTAAATAAATTATGCTAAAATTGTTTGTTTGGGGATTTGATACATATAGTACTGTCCACATCACATGCAGGTGCTCTAAGACCGCGATATATAGCAGCATCCGGACAGATCTGAACTTAAGCCTTGATGTGGTGTGACTTGTAAAATATGTAAAACGTTATTACGGTACATTTCTCTCCCACTCATTCACATTGCTGAGTGGTTATGGCCGCAGCCTCTGGAGCTACATGTTCTACTGACCTGAGTTTGACTCCACATATGCTTATTGCTTCTTTTGCTCTGTCATCTCTTACCAACTCTCTGAATAAATAAAATATGCTAAAAGCAGAGTCAACTGCCATGAAAAGAACGCAATTTGTAGTTTCTCTCAACAATCTTTATTTATAAGCCATCTGGATTTGGACATCTGGTAGTGTAACTAGCATTAAATTACAGTAATACAATAAAATACAACATTTAGTGAGCCAACTTACAGTGCAAGCCGGTGCTTTGAAAGACATTATTTCATAGGTTACGTGTTTATAAGGACATATGGTTTATTTGGAGGCATCAGTTTAGATTATACCTCAAAATGCTGGAGTTACTGAAACTACAGCTGGGGCTTGTAGTTTGTACAGTGTCACTACCCAAGTCGTCACAATGCCTTAACAAATGCTTTCATTTTTTAAAATCAGCTGCTAATATACATTAACAGGATAGCAATACATCAATCTAAAATTAAAGAGAAATGATTCTGAGTTCACTTGTTTGCAGTCATTCAGTATTGACAAAAATTATCATAAGGTTACTGAAAACAAAAGACAACAAAAAACAAAATTTTAAGCCCCTCAGTAGTATTCTCACTGGTGTTATGCTAATAAATATTTTGTTTTTTAATCATGCTGAGCATTATTCTTTCAGTGAATTAATACGTACATTTACACACAGTAACACAATGAGGTAATACTAGGTGGCCAAAAAGTAACATCAGGGCTGTGGTTAAATATTTAATATTCTGAACTATGTTTGCCTAATTCTAATAAATTCTATTATCCATTTTAAACAGCCCCAACTTTGATTTTTGCCAATAGGCCCAGGGAAAAGAAGCATGCGGCCAAGCTCTGGCTTGATTCAGCAACAACTGGAGCACAGGAGTAAGAGGAGGCTGAGAGGAAACAAAATAAAAATCAATAGCATTCAGAGAGAGCTCTGCATTCAGAACGAGAGAAACGGGGAGGTGGCAGAAAAGTAGGAGCAGGGGGTCACTTGAAGAAGAGAGAAAAAAAAACAAAGTGCGCCATTGCAAGTAAAATGCAACTCGGGAGAGCAAGATCAGTGCATGATGGTTTTTGCACAGAAGGGTGAGAGTAGACTGAGGTAAACAACCCTATGCTGAAGGTTGATTTCATTTTAAACAAACAGCTGACAACGCTTCCACTCAAGTTAATTTTTCACTCTCCCTGACTAGTCCTGGGTTTTGGCTGCATTGGTCTTTATTCCATCTGCTTGTCTGTCTGTGCTGGAGTAGAGCATTCGAGTGGCACTCAACCTGCTGTCACCAAAATGACATCAGTGTTTCACTGGGGATAAATAGACTAATAATTCACAATCCTTTAATAGTTTTAACAGCTGCAGTTTCAGGTTGTCTAGCTCTAGATCAGATTAGGACTGCAGTGCCTGCACAATTGGATACAAAGTTTAGATACTAAACTGGTCCAAGATTTGAATACAACGACAGATTTGCCATTTTGTAGGGGCTTTACACTTTGTTCTGTAGTAGTAGATGACTCCAATACTATTACCAGACTAACACAAAAAGCCTTGGTTTGTGCCCGGTTATTACAATTTACACATGTTGAAACCGTACTTCCAAATTTTAATGATTACTCTGGTTTAATACCTTAAAAGTTAATGCGACAACTGAAATTCTACAGTCATGTTGAAAAAGTCTACAAATTATTTACTTGACATGTCTTACAGCTGCCTCTAATTTCTATTGTTATACAGTTATAAATTCGATAATAATGATAGCAGTACTGTGAGAGACCAGGACCCTGCTCCAGGCCAGGATCACAGTCATAAGTCCCTTCTGAGTGCAATAAAAACAGAACTACAACAGTACACTATACAATAAAGAAAACACAAAAGACACTGCAACCAGCAAAAAAGCCTTGCAGAGAAAACCTTGCAGAGAAAACACTGGGTCTTAAAGGTGGGGAAAAGTAGCATAGGCACAGTGTT
>OMLM01018669.1:16820-45145 GCA_900302695.1 Helostoma temminkii | reverse complement strand
AGATTGTGGGTGTTCATCTAAAAATATATATATGCTTTCAAGTTCAAACATGTACAATGAACTAGAAGAACAAAAAGAGTTTTCTACTTTCATATAAAACAAACCCAAGAGAAGTGAGGAACACAAACTCTGAAGGTCCCTGTCAGTGTTAGAGAAGATGTTTGCTAATGTTCTTCAGCAACCTTCATCCTGTCAGGGGGTGACAGGTGGGAGGGCCCCCCAGATTGACAAAAAGGAAAACAGGATTAATTAATGACTAGGTTGGAGTCTAATAAAGAAGTCACAGAGGCACTTCATCATGCATGAACCCTGACAAGCCTGACATGCCGAGGAAATTATGAAATGCACAGTCTGGCTGTCATCATAACATATTTGTCTTTTTCACCAGTAGGGCAGAGTAACTGGGAGTGACTGCAATAACAGGAACAATGTAAGACCATAAAAATAGTCCATCATTCATCAATTATTATAAGTTTTCATCATCCAAACAGCTGTCTTTTAAAATACATGAATAACAACGATACCAGTTTACACCTGAGCTAAAAATACAAGTGTTTACTCTGAAAACCCTTTGGAAAACTGCAACATGTAATGAGCAATCAGCTCATCAGTGTAAACACTGTGGCTTCACAATGAAGTGGTACTTTTGAACTCTATGATACAAGTGCAGAACAGTGGCAACCACAAAAGCACACACTGCCCTTAATACAGAAATACTTGTGTTGTGTACACACATCAGAAGGATAGAGAGAAGACGGATGAGTGGCGTTCCACAGGAGTCAGACTCGGGCTCAGGGGTTCTTCTTTTATCCACTGAGTTATAAAAAATACTCTTGAGTGCAGAAGTTGACAGAATAGAGAAAATCCTGACCTTGTAACCAGTCAGTGCCTGAAGAGAATACAGTAAAAACTTTGGAAGACAGCTGGTGTCCAAGAATGACACACAAGTTTACCGTTACATTTCCATTATGACAACCTCAAGACAATGACAGCAGTTGGCAACCAGTTCAAAAAAATACAGCATTTCACTGTTGATGCAAAGAAGCCTGTTGGAGTAGTTGTACTGTATTAAAAGCACTGATCCTCATCCAACAGACACCTTTAAGTATGTTAAGCCAAGTCTGCAGGGCTTAACATCTCCGCTAACTCTCGGCCAGGGGAGGGATATTTTATCTGCTAAACCACTCTGGGTGCAGACCAGATGTTGTGCATATAACGCCCTTCTAAACATTTATGACTATCAGCGGCTGGGCTCTGGGGCACAGCTGCTGTTTAGACTGTTCAGACTGCTCTCTAAACAGCAGCTGAGGCAAGGAGAAGTCACATGCACCTGATTACCACATTTCTCACTCTCTACAAAAGCAATTTCGTTCTTTATATTTGCAGCTACACTAAGCAGCAAAGGCCATGCAACGTGTGCTTTAGAAGACAATCAGGAGAAAGGTCTGGCCTAAACAAATATCAGTAAACAGCCTTTTGATCGATTGTGTGACAACTTGCATGTCTGATGGCTGCAATTCTACTTGTATATGCTAGTGAGCAATGAAAAAACAAAACGAAACATCAGCTTACAATGAAATCACACACAATCTATCGTATCTAGATGCGAAGTGACACCTCAGAACGAGGCTGCTGGCGCAGTTTGCACTCTGACAGCTCCTGATTGTCTGCTGCAGGAACAGACAGAGAGACTACAAGGAGGGTTGTGGATGGTGATGGATGGAGACGAACACATGACAGGGCCTGGTCAGTTGCCATGGAAACATCAATGAAAAGGAAAATCCAGACACCCTTTTCAAAATGTTTATTTCAATTCCACAACTGTGCATTTTTGTATCAAATAATGTTTAGTAGTTAAGTGTGTTTATGTATTTTAATTACAGCTAATTCAAATACAAACTAGCACCTCAATTGTGAGATTTAATTATGATTATGAGCAACATAAAAAATTCCTCTATCAAGAGTATGTAATATGCAATATTGTATTGTGATATAGTACATTTTCTGGAAAATCAATTAAGAGAACATTTATGGTTTTAGGTTTTTGGTTAACCCAGGAAATTAAATATCTGATAAATCAATAGTACTTCAGTACTAAAGTACTTCATGCTTATACTATATCATGGTATAGGTGTCATATTACCCAACTCTATTATTTACTAAAAAGACTCAATCAAACTACAAAAATGACATGCATAGAGTGTGCTTTCTATAACAAGCTAAATTAAATTGAAGTGTTTCTGTGCAGTGTCTTCTCTGCGTGCAGACAAAAACTGTCAATAGCCGTTAAGATGCACTCAGCCAGAAACCGCACCCACACAGCAGGGGTCCTTTGTCAGTTTTAAAAGGTATCACTGCAAAACATGGTCTCACAATTAAAAGCTAATCTTTTTCAAATAATAATAACTAAGTAGGATGTAAGGCTAATTGTTTTTATTTGCAGCCTATTTTTCATCCATTTAACAATAATTAAATATTATTATTATTAAATTGATTACAGTGACCACATTTTAGTTAGCAGTATTATCACAGTATTGTTTAAAAAGTACAGATACACAAATTATTCAAAATGAAACATACATGCTACAAAGACCAGAGAGGGTTGTAACATGTGGTTATTGTTATTAAATGTCACTAAAACACACAATATATAATGTGTATGGCAGGAACACGGTTCTATTAACTTCAATTAGCCCCAAAACTCACATCTGGTAAATACTAAAGAGCGGTGCTGAGAATTTTAGTTCTGTTTCTTGTTATTCTGTAAGTTTTTAAATACTGGGTGCTGCACACCTTTTGAGCTGCAAGACAATTCATGAAATCAATAAAATCAATAAATAAAAATATACCATGTTGGATGTATGTGGTACTGGCACATATTATCAAAATGCAAAACAAATATTCACACCAATAGGCAAAAGTTTTGTAAATACCTTAACCAAATTGCAGCAGCAGCAGCAACTTTCCATAGCCCACAGGGAGCAAGAATCACAACATAATATCCACAAGCTAACAAGCTGCGTTTTTCAGCGTATGTGCTACAGTTCAGTATTTATTGTAAAGGTCAGGGGAGAGCGAGACCATACAGGAGTTAGTACCAGAGTTTGTACTGATGTAAGGTACTGAACTGAGTCTGCAGGTAACACATGTAGCTCAGCATGTATAGGAAGTAAAAAGTCCATAGTCCATTCTTCAGGAACACAGTAGCTATCTTTGGTTGATGATGGATTGTATTTTACTTTCCAGCAGGGACATTTTTCAAAGCACAATGATCGACCATGGTCTTAATGATAATTAAAAATGTAAAAGGTAATACTAATTGTCAGGAGTTTTATCATCGTCATCCCCACTATGCAAGCTGAGGATGTGCCTGTTTGACAAGTTCTGCGGCAGCAAGTGTTTAACTTCTCCTTCCAGGGCATCGTGTTTCTTCTAAGTCCCACGTGTGTTTCAGCTGTTGATTTAGACCTCCAGTCTAGCTAGCGCCCCCATAGTAACTAGAGGCCCCTTTTCATTATAGGTAACCGAGTTGTAGCTCAGGCAATGATTGGATTAGGGCTCGTAATCATGTTAAGGTATCTTATTTTATCACTGGGAATTTAGCTGATTCTTGGCCCATTCTGACGCTAACCTTCTGCAGAGGTCGTTGCCATGGGAGACCGTGGCAGCGGCTGCTCCCATTACCTGAGCACAGATAAATGTGTTGGCACTACGACCATGCATCGCTTTGCTCTGACTCAAATCCCCCTTTTCCCTGGCTCCTTTATCAGGGAAGGAAGGGAGGAGGAGGTGAGAGAGAATGTACAGAGAAGCTCAGCAGAGCAGCCTCTGATGTCAGTGGAGTCAACTGTGGGATTATGAAGGAGATGTCAATCAAATCCAACACAGGTGCCACAAAGAGCAGCTATAGCGGACACGTCCTCACATCTTTCATCAAGTGCTTGTTTCCTTAAGACCCCCTCTGCTGGAATGAAGGACCCCTCCACCCTCTGCTAGATCAATTGGCCATCCATCCAGATAAAAGAGCAAAACACTCCCTTGTCCTGCTGTTGATGGACACAGATATGAGCTGAAGGGATAACCTCTCTCTTTACTCCCTTCCTCCCTCCCTACAGCAACATGCAACTCTTCTTCAACAATTTTAGCCTCTTCTCTGCCACTGGGCTATCTCTTTCTCATTCCCCGCATTACTCTCCCAGTTGCATTTATTCAGTCTCCACCCATTCCTATCACCCCTCCCTTTTCCTGTCTATCTTCCCACCACACATTTCAGTGGAAGCTCCATTGTTTGCCAGAGAGGGGCATGCTGTTGCTGGTTCTTATCTGGGGCTGTTGGCGGCACATCTGGAGATGCTATCGGCAGCCCTGTTGCTCTGTTTATGCTCAAGATCTGCAAGTGCAGCTAGAAGGGAAATGAGATGAATGGAGAATGGGGCCAGAAGAAAATTGAGCATTTTCCTGAGCAGAAATTATTGCGTAAGGGCCAGAGAGGGGAGAACAAACAAAAGAAGAGCCTCTGGAATGTTTTGTACACAGGGAAACCTAGACCTGGACAAGTCAAATAAATAAATAAATAAAACCTCAGCAGGATGGCATTAAGATGGAATTTTACCCCCAGCAGTCACTGCAAACCACCTTCTCTTGCTAACAGAAAAATGATTAGGTATATATTTCACAAAATGTCTGACCTGTAGTTTATCATCGCAGCACAATGATGAAAGAGGACACCATTTTTCACAAAGCTCTTTTTTCCCCTCGCTGATCTACAAAAGCTTAATACAAGAGTAAAAATCCCACCAAGCAGTCTTATTATTCAGCATTATTTCATAATAATAGTATATAATATATAATAGTAATATTTTTGTTCTTTAAAACTGTGTTTGTCTTCTTCTGCTCAAATTATGCTAAGGTAGGTTAAGGTATCAAAAGCATTTTCTGCATATGTCATATTAAAAGTGAACTGTGTTTAAAGTGGTGCAAAAACAAATAGTCACATTATGTAGACAGCTTGTGATGTACAGTTTATTATTGTGAGCATCTATAGCAGCTATATAGGAAATACCAACATGAGTTTGGTGGGTTTGTTGATTGTGATTATACAATTTGCTGCAATGAGGACGTTCCGGCACTGAAAAATGCTACACTAAGCATCAGTGTAGCTCCAGAACTTAACAGGAACCACCTGTAGTATAGGCACAGGTGTAAATAGGTTACAGAAGGAAGATGAATGGCTGCTGACAATGTATTATGATATAGAAGGATTTCTCTTCGAATTACTATTCTGAGCAGAAACCTAATAGGAACTATGCCTGTATCTGCGTAAAAAGGTATAATGCACATGTGTATGAGAATTTGGTTGGCAGCCTGGGAGCAGCAGATGTCTCTGAAGACCCAGCTGTGCATTCTTGTGCACTATGATGGTGTCACTCAACACGGCCAGGAACATTCATCATCGTTTACCTCGTCAAGAGGTGCGAAGGCGAGGCATATTAACATCCATTAGCGATCCACCTCACCACGCCACCGCAACAATTCTAGTTCTTATTCTGAATTCCATCCAAAATACTGCTTTCATTTTGGTGACAGGCTCAAGTTTAATGAAGAGAACAAAAAACATACTTGAACATGTGAGTGACAGACTTAAAGTCCGAGATGCTAAAGGATAAAATTGAATAAAAATAAGATACAGAAAGAGAAATTATTAAAAAGCCATGTGACCTTAAATTGAGCTACAGCATACTCGTTGGATATCGTCAATGAAAAGAACTGATTGCTTGTTGCTGTCAGTGTTGATTCTTTGTCTCTTTTCCACATTCATGTAAACATCTTATTGAAATGCTCCAGTGAGCCTCAATAACAGACCAAGTGCAGCTGCTAACATTTCAGCAAGGGATCTGACATGATGGGAAGACCAATCTCTCCATGTAGAGATGAAACAACACAGTTTCAAAGTTCATTAGGCAAGTCTGGAAATAAGCAGATGCCATGTATAATGCAAACTAAACAAACCGCAACAAACAAAGACATCAAATACTGTGAAACACACAGTACATACTGAATAAGGTGCAGAAAGAAAGATCTGTATTTGAATAACATCATGCAAGAGCAGCACTTATACTCTCAATGGCCTACACTATTAATAGGTACACTGTTTATTTTGCCTGATTAAATGTGCAAATAGGAAATGGATATGTTTACTGAGGGCAAATGTGCAGTAGCAACATTTCTACCAATAGTGAAGAGAGGAAAACAGAAATCATCATATCAGGAAGACAAAGTCACAATTAAGTCAATCCACCAATAAATCCACCATAATGGAAACGGAGGCAGATCTCTAGAACATCTGGACGGTCTGACTGCGTGGCATTAGTCATTATTACTCCAGTCAGTCAGTCTTCATATGGAGCAGATGCTACGTTGAATCATTGTGAACAAAACCAAACTCTGATCAATCTTAACTTTATGTCTGTGAGCATTTGTCTGCCTTCACTGTGTTGTATAACAGGGAAAACCAGGATAAAGTGTATTTGGCTGTGCTTGTATAATACACGTTTCACTGATACAAATTGGTAGGCACATTTCTGTCCTCTAAGCACAATCCCCTTGCCTCAAGACATATTTAATGCATCCCATGTCATACATCCCAAACATCAAAGACAAATTAAGCAATAGCTGTATCCAAGTTTTCTTTATGTTGCCTGGTTGTAAATGTAGCAGGAATTGAGACCTGCAGTGCATGGAGAGGTGCAAGAAAGCTGAAAGGTGAGGTAAAGATAAAAGACAGAGTTGCCAGAGTTGTAGACTGAAAACATGCTGCTGTAGTGTTGTGTGTTTATGTGTGTGTGTGTGTGTGTGTGTGTGTGTGTGTGTGTGTGAGTGAGTGTGAATAAACAATAGGGAAGATACTTATCACTGACCTTGGAGTTATTGTACAGCTTAGAATAAAGCACATACACAGCCCACCGCTCGGATACTGCAGAAAGCAGTGCAGAAGGCAGTCAACTGTACAAAAGGCAATTCCATAATACCACACGTCAACATAAACAGCAGGGAACCTCTCCTTGAGCACTGCAAGCCTTTATTTTTTTAAATCATTAATCAAGCCTCATCAGACTCAACGCAGCAAGTCAAGCACTTGCATGCCGCCCAGGAATAATACATGTGTGAGCGTGTTCATAGACACACACAAGACCCTGAATTTGACACCTCCGGTTTGCATCCACCAATCAAGAAGCCGTGGGGGCACTGCATGGTGTGGAGAGGAGACATCTGAATACCCTCCCTGAGGCCCCTACAGACAGAGTTCATGGCAGCTAAAGGAGGATCCGTACTGACTCACTGAATCCCTCCGCTTGTTTTACGTTCCCTGGAAAAGCTGAACTGCTTATTAGAAGAACATATCACTTTCTTGCTTTCCATCTTTCTTGTTTATCACACTCTCCTTTTTCACACTTCACTCTTGCTCACACAAGTCTCGCCTGCATCACACGTCATGTCCCTGCACATAAAGATGTAGTCTGTGTTCAAGCAGGTCTGAACAGGCTCCAACAGCTCCCCAAACAGCCTCAATTCCAGATGAAGAGCACGTACAGTGTCCCATTTATTCCCAGCTTTTATTTTCATCCCTGTTGCTCTGCAGAACATATAGAAATACATAAACACCACCCATTGTCACTAAACTAAAGTTTAAAAAAAATAAAACCATAGTTCTGGAAATAATGGTTCTTTTCATAATAAAATACTGTTTGGAAGAAACAAAAATCCAGTCAAATGGAACAGAGAGTGGCAGCAGAGCTTTTAGAGTCACCTCTCACACCATGAATATGCCTCATTCAGTGCAAGCCCCATCCTCCTTCACCCCCCAGTGCCATCACAATGTCACCAACACTTATGGAAACCTGTTCAGATGGTGCAAAAAAGTCAATCCATAACCTACGTCGGCCTTTGAAGCATAAAAACGCCAAGGTGCACACCGGCTGAGCACTTTACACTTTGGCTTCTTTTGTACACTTCAACTGTGCCCAAGGCAATGGGTTCTTTCAGCACAGAATATGCAATGAAACACTCACAGCGGTACCATATTTTCACATCCTCAGCACAAGCCAAGTAGAGTAAAATATGCATATCAAACATATTTTATTTACAGTTTTTAACATATTTTATTTAGAGCAGCATAATCAAATCTCTTACCTGTCACTCTGGAATCACACATTTCACTTACAAAGTGGATCATCTTTCAAAGGACAGCCAACAAAAAATGTAACGTGCTTGTCACTGTGGTTCAGAACCAAAAACCAGAGAACGTAAAGACAAAGAGGCTCAGGAGAACATCAATATAAGAATGATTTATTTCTGAAACAAATCTCAGATGTCAAGACAGGTGGCATAGAATATCAAAACTCTGTACAAGTGGACCATATTAATCTGGAATAAAAATTTTACCCACTCAGTCTCACTTCTCTGTGTCTGATAAATACAGAGATCTGTTTTAAAAGCTCTCCCTGAGGCATGGAAAAGTATGAACTCTTACAGGGTTCAAAAGCTCTATGAAACCCAATTTAGCTTTGAAACATGGGGATTCTTTAATATGAAAATCCAAAACGGCTTCATGCATGCTTACTCAGACAGACACTGGGAGATAAAAAGGATGAAGCAGGTGAGCACACTGGTGTGTAGCAGCACAGGTATCTCTATCTGTAGAACTGGAAGGAGGGAGACATGGACAAGGAATGTCAATGAGAGAGCGGATGATAAACAAAATTCTCTCAAGTGCAGTGCAGCCCCTTTTTATGCAGATTGAGAGAAACTTCAAGAGTGATGGATTGTCTGCTGCAAAAACATTTCACAGCTTTGAATAAGGGTCTCTCAAGGTGTGAATTTTGCTATGCACATGCACCCTGAGAGGCCTACTTAGGAGAGCACTGACCTTGTGTCCTTAGGACAGGGTTGCCTAATGAACCCTAGTTTGTGGAATTGAAAAGCAGCTTTGAGGTTGATCATGTTCCCATGGAAGACTTCCATGCAAAAGTAAAAGAAGAGAAACTAGATCACAGGCAGTATACTACTGTAAAATGTATTATCTTTTTCCTTGTCGTTTCAGAAAGGTACACACCAACCCATCTGTTACACCAACCCCAAAGTAAATGCTTTTCAGGATGAAGTTAAAATGGATGGTGATAATTTGTTAAGATCTGCATACTACTGCGGAAACTACTCTCCTTCTGATTATTTAGTGAACATTACACTCAAATTCCCTGCCAAAACACAAAGACACAACACTATTACCATGCCATTGTATTCAGGACAAGAATTTAGGCCCTGTGGACACAGATACTTATGGAAATATTCAGGTTTGGTGGCAGAGCAGTGAATCCTTGACTAATGGTTTGATTTCATTACAAGTTTCAGATGATATGTGTGTGCATAATCCCTTAATTTCAACTTGTTGGAGATTTTTGTAATTTCCCTATATCACTAAGGCTTATTGTTAAGTCCTGGTTGTTTTATTCCATCATCTGATGTGCTACTCAACAGTGATAAGAAAAAACTTAATTTCCTACATGATTTTAGTGAAATGTAGAGAACGTCAATCATTTTTAAGTAAATTCCATATATACAACTTTTGGATGTTGAGGAAAATTAAAAATTAAATCAGATCCCAACATTACACTATTCCCATACAACTAGATATTTTAGAGCAGATGGCAGCAAAGCATCTATAAAAGACAAAACACTCAAGTTGATTAACATGTCACGCTAGCAGCCAAATTCTCTCTGATGCTATGATTGTGTCCTTTGGGTTTGAAGTGAAAATGAGAGCATTTAAAGGAAATCTCTTCGCTTGTGTAGAAAGCCTTGAGCAGGGAAGAATCATCACTGGTGTGCTGAAATCTCACACATCTCATGAAATGCCCTGTGTACAGTTGTGAACAGAAGTTCGGGTGGTGGAGGTGCTGAGGTGTGGGATGGGGGGTAGTGAGCTTAAAACCAGAGGGGTGCAGAGACTTAGGGAAGTCATTATGCGCCAAGAGTTTATTTTCTTCTGCTGACTGCAGCAGTCAATTATCACTCTCATTAAAACACACTAATTGCTCCAGCTAAAGCTTAGTGCAGAAACAGGCTGAAAATGGTCTGAGTGCAATTGGACAGTACACTTTAATTTGAAATTCTAAATGCAGCTTTATTGCAGTGAAGAAAATGTCTCCCAGTACTTGGTAGCACATAATCTGGCACAGGCACCGCAACAGATTCCATCTAAATCTGGAAAATTCTTAAGATGTGTTTACACCACATATAATGGAATTAAAGAATCTATTTAATGGATTATTAGTCTATTTCCTGTCTGAAGCTGTCCTGGCACACAACATTGTTTGTTCATTGTTACTCAAATGAAAAGAAAAAATAGCAGAGACAATGTTGTGGCAACCATGCCAATATAATATTGACATGTAAGGTGGTATTTATTGTCAATCATGTATCCTTTTGCCTGTTTCATCACTTACTGGATTTCTGTAGTAACATTAACTGGGAAAAATGGCAAAACGTCCAAAACAATAGTTTATGAACTTGTGGTTAAAGCTGAATTTGTGTTTTACTTCACAACCTAAATTTATTTTGAAATATGACACGTCATATACAGTGAAAGTCTAGAAACATACAAAGACAATTAAACATATGATACACATATCATATGTTTAATTGATATTAAACACACACACACACAGAAACACACACAAGGCACAGATGTCTGGAGAGCAGAGATAGGCCTTTCTCTATCAGCCTCTCCACCTACCCAGAGGACCTAATCAGTCAGTGAATATACGTAAAATGGAGGCTGTCATCTACCTCCAGCTCAACAGACTCCCTGTCGACACTGCTCTCCTGCTGTTGTCCAGAGAGGAAAAAGATTAAGCTTTTTACAACAGCACCATCCTCAACCCATATTTCCAACTTCATATTTTCTCAGTTGTTGGTTTGTAAGTCCTGTTTTTGTCTCCTTCACAGCTGGACACAACAGCTCAACTACATCCATCCATCCATTTTCTGAACCGCTTAGTCCTCGTAGGGGTCTCGGGCATGCTGGAGCCTATCCCAGCTATCATATGGACGAGAGGTGGACCCTGGACAGGTCACCAGTCCATCAGACAAAGACAAAGACAACTATTTACACCTACGGACAATTTAGAGTCCCCAGTTAACTTGACCGCATGTCTTTGGGCTGTGGGAGGAAGCCGAAGTGCCCGGAGAGAAGCAACGCAAATACAGGGAGAACATACAAACTCCACACAAAAAGACCCTGGCCGATACCGATGGGAGCCTCTTGCTGTGAGATGACAGTGCTAACCACTGCACCACCGTGCCGCCCTTAACCACATCTTTTCATTTTTAAACACATGATCTACGCAATTCATTGGAAGTGTAGGGTTCCAACAGTCTTTGTTTTACCCATTGCTTTTCCCATCCTGTCACTTCCGTCCCTCCTAAAGTGCGCCATAGACAGATGGACGTGAGGGAGATGAAACACTGCTGTGACCCTGACCCAGCTTCCAGGTCAGAGCCATTCGTCATGACAGCAACCCCAGCACTCAACGTTAAGACAGCACATAACCAGTCATGAGGGGGGGAGGACCTACACCTGGATACAAGCACACATACAGTACACAGGCTTGTGTGTAGGCAATGTCAGGACTGAAATGCATGCTGTAAATGTAAAAAGGTTGTTCACATTTTGAAACCTATGCTATGCTGCTGGCATCTATCTTTATAAATGAAAGTCTGGTTTCCTTTTCCAGTTTTAACTGCCAAACAACAAAATTTGTATTGGAGCAATAATTTGGCAGCTTTTGAGTCAGACAGCTTTGCTTCTGTACTTTGTTTCAACAAGCTAAACCTCCATCCAGCTGCCTCTTGTTGTACATTACATTACATTACAAACATTTACATTATATGTATTATTATTATTATTATTATTATTATCACAACTTGTTCTTGTTCTTAGTTGTTTTTGTTGTCAGATAAGTAAATAAGCATAATGTACAGATTTGTTCATGGCTGATGAGTGGGAGCTGTTATCCAAATCAAGCGAGAATTGCTGAGACGCAGCTGATGACTGATCAAATCAACTGTTTATGCTCATGAGAACATCTGAACAAACAAATACAGACACCTGTATCTGCAGGTGTTCAGAATACACTACTGCCGTGCTATTCCTATAATTTATGTCATGATTTTAAAAACATATTTTTTATTACAAAACAGTTTCTGGGTGTGTGAAATATCACTAACTGTAGAAGACAGCAAAAACGGGACAGGAAAAGATTACCTTTTTCAATTCAACCAGCTTTTTGTGGACATAGTCGAGACATGCACACACACACACACACAAGATTATATTTTTTTTAAATGGAAACAATGACATGGTTGATGTATTTCTTTCTGGGAGGTCCTTTGAGAATGAGGCACATGTTTTATGTTGTTTATGAGATTTATTACTGTTTGTTTGCCATTTTGGCGCTTTATGACTTGGGTGCAGCCACTGTGGAACTACAAAATGTGCGTGTGAGTGTGTGTGTCAGTGGATGTGTTTGATCAGTGGAGAGGCTGATGGCTGAAAGGACAATAAACAAAAATGGAGGGCTGAGAGAGGTAGTAAAGGAGGTATAAGGAAAGGACAGGAAGTTGATGTTAATGAAAAGAGTGAGAAATGAAGTTAGAGAGAGTACTAGCAGCAACTGAAAACATACTTGAATGAGTAGGACAAATACACAAAGCTCAGTAAGCTGTTCAGTCTTTTCTGGCTTAAGAGGACAAGTGTGTGAGGGGTTAGACATCATCTGATTGGGTTTTATCTCTGTGTGGAACCAGATCGGCCTTTAAGATAACTGTGTGTGTTGTTATTGTTAAAGGAAAATGTCAAAACATGAAGATCTGATGTGAAAACCTCTGAGTTTCAGATGTGTGGTTGGAAAAAAAGACATCTGAAGACGTCAGTTTAGACTAGAGGAAATTATAATGGTCATTTTCATTTAATGTCTGGATTTTGTTGGTCAGTTGTGGAAGGAGACTCTGTTTACTCAGTTTATCGTCATATGAGCTTTTTTTGGAGTCTGGTATGAATAAGTGAGGATGCAGAGACACACCTCTAAAGAATAATCTTTTTCCTGGTGCTGGATTGCTCATGTCCCTCTTAAGTTGTTTATAGGATGTGTCCAAAATCAGGTAAATGTAGGAAGCTGACAGTAACAAGGTTGTGCATGTAGACCCACTGATTCTAAACTTCAATTTGTTAATAAAGGAATCAAACATCTGCTACCTTTATGTTTGTGTTCAGCTTCATTCAGACATAACCACAAATGTGACGGAGGGAGCAACAGTACACATGAGATACGTGCCACCACTTGCCTATCCATTACATGACTTCAGGCTGTGTTTAAATCAATATATAAGTGTTGCCTGGTCTGACCTAGTAAGATTGCTGCCTCAACATTTACCAAAAAGTGACCAAGGTGCTCATTTAGAAATGAAGACAACCCATTCAGATGTATTCACACTAATCAAAGGGAGTACGTGTCTGATTTAGCACACTGTAAATTATAACTGTGCAGATATTGGACTACATATTCATTAATGTTTGCAGTATTTACATTTTGTTCATCTGAGTTACTAACAGAAGTATCTGATAAGCGAGAGTTACTGTGTACTCATGCTACATGCTTACAGGAGAGCTTACTAACCACAGCAATCTGTGCATGATTTTATCCCAAATAAATGTTTTATGCTTTTATGGCTGACATGTTGTCAGAACATAATATTTTACAATATGTAAAGATGACAAATTAATTAATCAACTGTAGGTCCAACAAAGTGCCTCTGACAATACCACAAAGCACTACCAATGCAATAGTGACGCAAACACCCCTTTTCACTTTTTCAAGCTGTCATGTCCTTGGGGGTGCAACGCCCCCACCCAAACACATTAACATACATCAAAACGAGGATTAAAGAATCTGCCGGCACCCCTAAATCCTTCAAAGGGCAGCCGACTCCATCAAAGGATGAGCATGCTTAAATACAAGCCGACACACATGACAAAGTGTTCACTGTATGATTTCTACTACTGTGGGAAGGAGAAATAAGATTTTAGTGTAATGTGATATCAAAGCAAAGTGACTTTGGTTATCTTTATACACCACCATAGCCTATAGGTAGGTGGAGGGGGGGAGAGAACAGGAACTAAGAGGAACCTCTAACAAACCTAAAACACAAAGATAACATACTGTATTTGAATAAAAAGGACCTCATCTACATATGAAGAGGTCACAAAAGAAGCAAAGAGACTGCGAGATATTGGGAGAGAGCGAGAGAAAGGGCAAATGAATGCTCATTTGGGGGTTTCCCTGTTAAGTAGCTGTGAGGTGGGGCTCACCTCGAGCAACCGAGGACTGAGTTCAAAGTGTCTCAGTGGGAGGAGGAACGGCTGTGCGCGAGAGCAGCAGACAGTTAATATGGGATTTCTCATTACGCACATCTTGCTCTGTGTCCTGGCTGTCACTGCTGTGTGCCGCTGACTCGCTGTCTGCCCTATAATTTTTCTCACCCTCCTTTTCTCTTACAGAGGACCAAAGTGAATACATAAGGCTGGGCCTACTAGGCTGCTTTCCCCCCTCCTGAGGCAGACTGGATGACAAAACAAAAGACAGACAGACATTTTACCATATGCACATAAATGTGACTTTAAACATGGGCAACACTGAAGATGACAGATGACAAATGCCTTAACAAGCAGAACGCTTCATGTTAACAACAGTTTACGATATATTGTTCACTGATATGCTCCTATCATTTTACACATTCTCATTATTCTGTAACTGATATTCTATAATTAATACTTTGATAAAATAATTAAATTTTTATATATAAAAATCACAAATGTTTAAAATTATATTCAGAGTAGTTCAAGGCTGCAACTGAGGCTTCTGTAGATACATTCATGTGTTCTGTCGTACTCACTGATCTTATGTTACTTATGAATATGTTTTATGAGCAGGTCAACATTGCCGAAATGAAACCAGATGAGAGCAGGGGTCTGTTAAGGCAAAGGGGAGTAAATTGCTGTGGTTTTGACTGTGAGGATGTGTGGAAGTGGAGGGTTTCCTCAGGAAGAAAGAGCTGCATGTCTCTTAACAATCAATCCCAGATATTATCTAGTATTTGTCAGACATGCTCCCTGCCATGCAAGCCATCCGTGACTCATTCTATCATTAACTCTGAGAGGTTACGCTCACCCCGCCCCCGCCTGCACTATCATTCTTGGGTCTGATGGCGGACTAATGGCCTGCTCGCACTATACTGCAATTAACCTTTTTATTGGCCACCTGCCAGCCAGCTGGAGATACATCACAAGTTGTGCATGTGTGTGCTGGTAAATGCAATAACTTAATGTGCTCAATATTTGCTGGTGCAAATGCACAGTGGCTTTAATGCCTATGAATTTCCATGTAGGTAGTGTATTAGTGTGTACTGTATGTCTATGTGTGTGTCTGTACCCATAACCGCTGAAAGATTTCACCTGCTCCACTCTTCAAATAGAAACTAATTGAATGTCTAATTTCTTCATCGTTTGCAAAACACAGCCCCCTCTGAAATATGTTGTTATATGACACACTAGGACAGATTGTCTGTTTCCCAGCTATGATTAAAAACATGATGATTCACACATATGCAATCAGACACACACATTAAAACAAAAATAAACACAGTAACTCCTGTCTTGTGTTTATCGATAATGAATCTGTTTTTCATTAAGGTCGGGAGAGTTGCTATGGTGACCAAGTGGTCTGACAAAGTAAGAACGAGCTATAATGCTAGATGCAAAAACCCAGACACTAATTATCTACCATCACATCAACACTGAGATAACCTGTGAAAAGGTTATGGCAAACATGTGTGTTAATATAAACTGACAATGTACAGACAATTAAATATCATTACACCAATCCAATTAGAGAGGCTTACAAATATATTTTTCATTTCAATTATCTAGCTGTAAATTAACAAATTAACCAGTTGTTTAAATAGCCTATTCAAAGTTTCATCAAAGCTGGACCACTGATGTCCAACATACTAAAAACGCAGATCATTTGTTTGTTCGTTTTCTGTACGTTTTTTTTTAATATTAAAGCACTGTAAGGACACTGAATGCTCCTAAGTTTGTCACCAAAGGAAGCTTCTAAGGTACCACGCTGCACGTGCTGTTACACAAATGAGAGAAGAAAAATCTTCCCAATCTCACAAATGTTAAGGTACTGCCTCATTAAGTTGTTATTCTAAAGCCTACAGTGTAACAAACAATCTCAGTCAGACAGCATCTTCACACAGGCACTCAGTATCCAAGAGGCTTATCTTGTACTATTGTCAACAAGATGCCTCTCTCAAGCATCTTAAAATCTGGCAGGGCATTGCTGAGCAAAAAGCACACAGTAAAAGCATTCTGTGGCTCCGCCAGCCGCAAACTTAACTTGACTAAAATCACCTAATAATCCTAGGTCACCTGCTGTTGTTGGTCATTTCTATGAGTATTTATCCAGTAAGACAATGTGGTCAAGTTGAAACAAAATGAGGGAATGCACAGAAGAGAAAGAACAAATAGCAATTCATAGCCAAAAAACAATCAACATGAAAAAAACAACCAAAGAACCTTTTCACACCTACAGATGTTATGTAGTTTTTGCAGCATGCTTGTGGAATAAAAATAAGAAGATGTAACAGAGTAATCAAAATATCTTGAATTGTTCTTTAGATGTTTTTTTACTAATGACCGTATGGTGAAAATCAGAGGTTAACAAGGTTATTAAATCTGGCAGCTCTTACCTGCTACAGAGAGGTGTGCTGTGCGGCTGGAAATGGATCCCAGGTCGATAGTGGCTACGCACTGATAGGTGCCCTCATCAGGTTTATTGTGCTTAGAGTGGACAACGTGAAGAAAGAACAGCGAGCCATCGGGAAGTATGCGACGTCTCTCATCTGAAACGAGGCTCATGAAGGTGCCGTCTTTCTTCCACTCTATTCGTGCTGATGAGGCTGCGTCGCTGTGCACTGAGCAGTTGAGCAGCGCCGCGTTGCCCCGAATGGCCAGTGTGTCCTGGGGCTCCACTGTGAACCAGAAGGGGCTGAAGGGCTGCGCTGCTGAACCTAGAGGGTAAGAGGAAAAAAGGAAGAACAGATTTCAGCTGGATGCTCTACACAAGTGCTACGCAATGTTTTAGAACAAGTCCGACATAGCGACAAGTCGTACCTTGTTAATACTAAACAAAAGACTGGTGACTAGTTTACTGCAGCAGTTGCAAGGTTTGATATTGTTTCACTGTATAGCTGGCATTTGTCTGCTTTCCACTAATGCAAAATAAGCAATCTGATGCTTGCTGCTTGCTGTTACTAACCATGACACTGAGATAAATAAATGTAACTGCTCAAACAGACGAGTACAAACTAGTTTATAAAAAGCATTTATTCTGCAGCAGCATCAAATGTTGACTATTACTCTGAAACATGTGAGACTACTGACTGCTTTTTGAGTTCAACCACATGACAAGCGATTGCAAAATCACATCTCCTAGACGTCATCAACTTCAAGGGCACATTTGAAAACTCAGTCACACAAAATGTTCAGAAATGAAAGGACACTACAGTGCACCAAACACTCAGTGAAATGTTCCTGAAGCAAAACATCTTTTTGTTCATTCTATCTTTTCAGCCACTGTGCCTCAGTCAATCTCAGAGACTCCAAGAGCCTTTTCATTTTGAAACCACAGGCCCCACTGGAATTGAACGAGAGGAACTGACAAATTTAACCCAGTCTAGCCTCCCTGGCAAGTTAATATCATGTCTAGCTTTATTATAACTAGAGAGTGCAGTGAAGGAGTAAACACTTTGGAACACAGCTGCCATTTTCTTTCCTCAAGCATAAATGGCAACATCACACTGACACGCATAGTCCCAAAGTCAGACTAAGTGCAATTGTTTTGCATTTATCCTCATCCATTATTCAAGTGCTCCAACAGGAGAAATAGTCACACAGTGGCATTGTTTAGGTGAATAACACCAATTATCAGTTCTGCAGGGATGTGGGAGAGCTAGAAAAATAATAAAGGTGTTTTAATAATGCAATGAATGGAGTGAAATAAGTGGCTGAATGTTAAATGCAGTTTCAAATATGTCTGATCTCTTCCAAGGGACTGGCATATCTGCAGAAGAGGACGAGAGCAGAAAGAGAGAAAAAGAAGAGGACAGAAAATCACAGAAAAAGAGAGATGCGATGTCAATGGTTCAGCTATTTACCTACTAGGAGATAATTTCTCTACCTTGCGGCATCAAGTCCCTAGTGTGAGATGCAGAAAGAAGCAAAGCCCATTACAGTGGCAGTACAAGCACAAACAATTACATCAAAAAACTGCAGAAAATGACTGAGGTGAATAGATGTCTTCCACTTTCACGTTAGGGAACAGACGTAAGACAACATGACATTCCGACTAAGTATCTTCACATTAATTCACTGATGGCCAATACTGGAACAGACCTTTAAAGAGTACCTTTAATGCCCAATCTCGGACCTTGAGCTTAAATTAGAAATGCTTTTGTTTGTTGATAAATTACTGATTTTCTCTCATGACTGCAACAGAGTTGGATTTACAGTAGCAACAGGTGTAGTCATTAAATGTTAAGAGAAGAAGGACCTTAATGTTAAGCACAAGATGTTACTGTGCATGAGCAGCAACAGGCCACTTTTGGAAAAATACCATCCAATTCATCCCACTCCTGTTGTTGGAATGTAATAAATTAGTTTGTAAAATAAATACAATCGATTTTCTTTTGTTGTGGTATTGAAGTCGGTATTATTGTAGAATTTCAGTGGTCCTGGTTTCTGGTATAGTCACATCCCTTGTAAGGATACGTAGGTTTCTTAGCTGTGTTAACGCAAACACTATCTATGTCAACAATTACCACTGCAACAACACTTGTTAAATGAATTTCTTAACAGTAAGTGCAGTGTTTGAAACTAGACTGAAGCAAGCAGCTGATTTCAGGATATCAGTAACTTCAGAATGGTCCAGTGCACATATTGGGCAGCAAATATATTTTACTGATGCTGTATGTGACAGATGGAGAGAGACCAGAGTGAAGCTTCAGTAGAGGGAATTCGTCACTCTTGCGGACTAGAGGCACCACGGCATGCTTAATCATCGCTGCTTTATGGTGCTGGAACAGTGGGTGTGTGGGTTGGACCGAGCTTCCTTGCCCAAGCCTGGCTCCTTTCCAGTCAAAAGACCATCTTCATCCACTTTCTATCTGAGGAGAAAATTGAATGGGCTTGAAGGTCCTGTGGCAAGCTATCAGAGCCAAAACAGCCGCCTTTAACAGCTTTTTATCCCCATCATAGGAGCAGTAGGGAGGGGGGACTTAGCTTCAGCTCTACTGTTGGACAAAATGGTGAACCATCTGCTTTCAGTTGCAGACACAACATCTACTGTCAGCAGAGCAGGGGAAAGAGTCTGAACTATAGTTAGAGATAAAGTATGGAGTTTGAGTGGCTGATGGCAACCTAAAGGGCTGGGTTATTATTTCCTTTGCATTAATTCCACTAATACTAGTCGAAGAAAATGTAAACAGATAAATACACCAACAGAAAAGACGGCAAAACAATGATCCCACTGATAGTGACAAAATTCCAAAGTCCAAAAAAAGAGGAAGGTGGAGGAGTGTAATCAATGCTGGACCCACTACGGGCAGACTAAACAAATATTTTTGATGAAAACATCTGCTCCCAAAAAGCATTTATATTATTTCAAACTGTTAACCAGAGTACCATTTTTGGAGCATGAAGAGCTACAAAATATATTAAACCTGAGTACAAGGTACAAGTGAGCAACAAAAATAATTATGTTATAATTAAGGAAATAATAATTTCATTTCTTTGAATCATCGAAGAACCTTCAGGTAATTTGCGATACAGTGGTCACAACAAAGAGCACATATGTGTAAGACCAGGAGTGTTTGGACTAGTGAGTTTAGACTTGCAAAGTTAGGGGCAACACTTGTACAGAGACACTGTGTTGCTTGTTGTTGTGGTTAGCGTTAGCATTGCTGTGAATGTGAAGACGTACATGGTGATGTAATGACGTGGAAAAGGAAACCGCTTCCCAAAAAGGTTCCCAAGTTGAACCAACCTTGAACCAGGTCTAGCACCAGCCTAAAATTAGCACCATGTTCCAGTTGGATGAAAAGGTATCAGACTCACTGACAGAAAACACTTTCTGCCCATAAATCAGGGAATGCAGGGAAACACAACAGTATAGAAAAATGAAATTAAATGCATTTTACAACAATGGCGAATTCTGTCTTTACATAAAACTTTTTTAATCTGTAAATTATTAATAAAAATATGCAGGTGGACATATTATTGTTTTATTAAGTGAGACTTAATACTTAATAATTAAGGAAACGTAAAATAAACGTTTCCTTAAATGCTGCCATGGAAAACACACACAATTTCCACAATTTGCTGAACAACAGGCTTTTAGCAACGCAGCTGCAGAATTAAAGGAAAGATGTGTCAGAAAATACATTCAGTGTGGGAAGTCTAATCTATTCAGGCCCAGCAGTGTGGGAGCCCCCATTTGTCTTTGAAAAATAAGAACCTCCACACCAGGTAGCCAGTGAGAACGATGTAACAGAGAGCAAGGGGCTAGAAAATGAGGTTGTCTGCTTGATAAGTATAGGCTGTTACCTCTGTCCCAAATCCACTTTGCTCAGCAGTCATAAAAGGTTTGGGAGCCCAGCTGAAGGTGGTGCCCTGATAGGCTGCCTTACTCTCTCTCCCAGTTTCTCTCTTCCTCTCAGATGAGAGGGACAAAATGGAGACATGGAACTACTGCTAGATTTCCAACCATGAGAAAATGCTCAAACCGAGTTTTCAGAAGTTGCAGAGCTTACTTTTTCAGGTGAGGTTTGTGTATGAATTTAGGTCATGTGTTCACAGACTCTTTGATTGAAACTTCAGAAAACGGTTGAAGGTGGTTGTTATCAATTGTGTCAAGAGCAGCTAGTAGCAAACTCACTTCTGTGACAAGGATCAATTTCTGTTTCAGTTCCAAAACAGTTTGCAATTCATGTAGTATGTTATTCAGCCTTTCAAAGTGATATCCCAGGAAAGGCAGTAAAGATGGGTGAGGGTCTGCTCTCCACACAAAGACCCCCTGTTCTCTCCTTTTATACCCCTGGCTCAGCAGGAGCTCTCCTTCATTGAGAGGAGAGCCATATTGACTACTCACTACTGACCTGCTCTTGAGACAGAGCAGCCCACTCTCACAACAAGTCACATATTCAACAAGAGAGGCTCTTGTGTGGCTTAGATTGGGGGCAAGGGAATACAAGACATACTGAAAAATAAACACACTCGATATGTATTTGCAGCCACCGGAAAAATGGTAATTGTGCTATTATTTTTATTACTATATACATGTAGGAGTGTGAATTTTATTCACTATTTTACTATGTATCACTATATCTCTGAGCTGTAAGGCCTAGATAAGGAAACTAGAGGAGTAGAAAATCATTCACAGCACATCAAGAATGAATGGAAACCTTTCACATGGGTAAAGATGGAGGCAGCGGAAAGCACTTTGTAATAAACCTGACACTCCATTCACTGATCTTCCTCTGTATTGTTTCCATCCCTCCACTGTTTGTCCTTCCAGCGTCAGTATCAGGGTTGTTTTAATGACACTAATGAAAATGGTTGTGTCTGCTTCCCTCCCGCACTCTACCCACACTCGTCTTCATCTTTATAATACTGTGTATTTCTCCACAGGATCCTTCCCATCTCTTGTTTTTCATTACCAAGTAACAGAAAGGAAAGGAGAAGGGTCAGATTCATTAAGATACATTATGGTTGTTAATGCCACTAAATACATGTATCCTTTAAAATGAGTCTGAGAAAAAATTGTGGTTCATACATGCGAGAAGAGACGAAGGTGTAATGACTGCAGGGCCTGAGGGAGGTAGCTACGATCAGAGATACCACAACCCGCCCATTCTGGTGTTCCCAGTATCCCCTTCACAGCTGATGAGTGAGTGGCACAGGCCAAGTCATAAAGGCATGGACAAAGTGACTGGGATGCCTAGCTCACGGTGGCTGTCCTGTGCTGGCATCCACTCAACTGGCAGATTAAAAGAGGAAAGGATCCAAAATTATCAGCACACAGCCCTTTGTTAATGTTGCCATTGTAAAACTCAGTAGAAACTCACTCTCGTAAGGCTTTGCCCCATTTTTCCATTAAAGGTGTCAGCAATTAATGACTAATAGCCACACACACACACACTGACCTCTATTTCCTATTGTTCAGTGAGAGGCTCAGGTTCAGACCACGATAGAGACGGACTCATGCTTAGAGGGAGAAAATTATACTGGTAAGTAATGTAAAAAGCAAGCGTTAGCTGAAACACTAGATTAAATAAACAAAACCTGTAATGTCAAGAAGAACACACAGTGCACTACAGCAACTGCTCATCAGAAATTTCTGTGGTAAAAAGCCAAGGAGGACGATTTGGTGTTTGGTAAAGTGTACCACTTGACTTACTTAAGCCAAATCAGTCAAACTCAGATTTCCTTTTTACATTTCTGCATACAGTAGAAGGAGCATGCTGAAGGGTGAGCAGACAAATGGCCACTCTGAGAAGTAGGAAACAGCCCATCCCCAATGCTGAGGGATTCATGCTTTGCACTTGTTAGCATTCATTTTTCATCAGTGTTTGTAAAATTACATTTGAAGCCCATGTTCCACACCAGTGCATATAAACATGTTATAATCCATGTTACAAAACTCATAATTAAACTTGATCCCACTAAATCCTACTAATTGGGCTAAGCTAGGCTACTCTCAATGTTCAGGATACTAATAAAACTGCAGTGACATCAGTTCATCTGTGCATCTGCCCTACTGCATAACTAAAGATACAAAATAAATAGTCATCTATATAAACATAACTAAAACCAAAAATGTAAGTTACCA
This sequence comes from Helostoma temminkii, assembly GCA_900302695.1. Classification (NCBI taxonomy): domain Eukaryota; kingdom Metazoa; phylum Chordata; class Actinopteri; order Anabantiformes; family Helostomatidae; genus Helostoma; species Helostoma temminkii. The sequence goes on along the minus strand of OMLM01018669.1, from coordinate 22,079 downwards.
AATAAAACTCTACTTGTGTAGTGTAGTGTGTTGTGTAGTCCAGGAGATATACAAGCTCATGTAAATAAATAAATAGAAGGGAAAATATTAGTAAATAAAGTGAATCAGGAAAAGGTCGGACTAAGCAAAAATACTCAGTTGCACCAAAAGAGGGGACACTTGAAGAATGGAAAGGGAGACAGAGCTTCTAACAGATGAGTATGTTTGAGAGGGAAACGCAGATCCAAGAGGAATTGTGGAGACAGGGAAACCTCTCTCACCTCCCTTGGTTGTGATAATTAAACAGCAATGATTGAGGCTAGATTCCTCGTCTTATCAGCCTCCCCACGGGCCCACGATGAAGAACTTGCCCGCTGAGAAGACAGCAACACTGATGGGCATACTGTGAGAGTGGGTACGAGGTTACAGAGCGAGAAGACGTCAAAACACTGCCTAATGGTGAATAATTGCAAAGCAAAATAGCATGTTTGTTGGACTAAATGGATGCACACAGAGAAATTCGACCAAAGGTTAAACCATCACTTAATGTCAGTATTTGAGAATTGCGCTAACCTTTTCTGCTTGTAGAAGCTCTGACTATAGCAGATGCCATTATTGAGCCAAAAAAACTAAAAGAAAAAACAGTATACCTACTACTCAGTTTGAACCTGTATCTCTTTTTGACACAAAAGTAAACCAGACAGTAAATTCTGCTAGGTTATGGACAAAAAGGCCTCTTTCGTTGTAATTTTCACAAATTTCAGCAATAAGTGAGAAAATGCAGTCATGAAATAGTCAACATACTGGGCAGAGTGAGCTCAGTTCCTCTTTTCTCCATAAACAACAACAGATGAGATAGTCACCTGAGACAGGGAAGCACATTCGTCTTGCCACCCAGCAGCTCCACCCATTCCCACTAAACCTGATACCAAAGAAAATCATGTGGCTGTAATGAGATATCCTATAGATTTTTTAATGAAACACAATATTGCATTCTCTTGCCCCTGGTTTTATGCTATCATACTCACTCACACAAACACACACACACACACAGAAGAAGGAAAATCAATATAATCCAGTATGCCTTGCAAAGTCAAACACCTAGCAATTTATCAGCATTGGGTTTCAAAGTCAGGGTCTTTGCCTATTTTGTCCTTGACTGCTGCCTTTTTGTCATTTTTCTGATTATAGTCGCAGAAGAAAAAAAAGAATGAACACAGTACAATTTCTCCACAAAGAGCAGTAACCGTTAAGTGCAGCCTTTGCTATTAAAAGCTGCACATGAAAGTGAAGTGCACGTCAGACAAGTCTACTGGAGGTCACATTCAGTCATTCAGAAGATCACAGTCTCTGGTTCTGAGCGGTCAAGTGTGGCCAATCTTCCTCTGATATGCTTGATGCCAATTACCAATCCCAGACACAAAATCATTTCAAACTATCTCAATCCCTGCTTGTTAAGATAAACATCTGCATGCAAATTCTGCTGCTTACAGCAATAAAGCAAAGCTCCAACCACCCTTTTCAAATTTCAAATGAACATTTACAAACTGTTACACTGGATAATTGTTGTCCTTTAAAGATGAATGGTGGAATTACTATCCTCTGAAAAATAAAAACTAAAAAACACATGTTCCGGTGTCTAGTTTGTGTTCTCACTCTCACAAGTTAGAAGTGTTTCAACTATTTCTTTCTGTATAATAATCCCACCATTCTGCATTCCACCTCAAACACAATGCATACCCTGGAAAATACAGAAGCAGCGAGTATTTATTGCATCCAATAAGCAGGACTTCTCATCCTTTGCTCCACTTTGTTCTTTCCAGAGTGATCTGCAAAGTCTTTTATGAGGAGGTGCTGTTAGTGGGTTGCTGATAAAAAAAGAAGCTAGTCGTTGTATTTCACAGCAATTTGGAGCAAACAATTTAACACTGGAGCACAGGAAAGATCAAAGTCTTAAAGACAACACTGGGAGGGAAATTCCAAGTTATTATTTTACTTGAAACCGGATGTTGCCACTCTTACAAAAAGAAAACCGTGAAATTACTGGACAAAATGTCCAGGGAAACCTGGAGTAGGAAGGGCACAGGAAGCAATGGTATCTAAAAGCTGTACTGTAATAATGGTGGAGTTAAGAGTGGTTACAGGGGTTAAGTGTTTGCACCATGGGCATAGTTAGGTTACAAAATGAAGAGCCTGCGTGAGGCATAAAGGGAAGTCTCCTAGATATTATTACTGTAGTATACATAACTGTCAAGTACCCTTTGAAGTAATAAAAATGTATTTTTTTTCTGGAGAGAAGCACATTTTTGTAAAAGAGTGTACTTGCATCACTTCAAACATCTAGTACATAGCAGACATGCATAGTGTAGTATAGTTTGTAGTATAGTATATGTTTTTGTATTTGTTAGTCTACGTTTCCTGTCAATTTCTACAACATAACAAACCAGAAAAGGATATTAAACACTAATTAGGATGAGGAGAAATAACATCTTCTATTAATTTAATTACATTTAGCAGAAAAAAGTTACCTAGCTGGTCTGTGGTCTGAGCAGATGAAAAAATGTATTATGTTTTCATGTGTTGATTTCAGACATGACCTGAAGGGTCTTATGCCATGTGCTCTGGAACAACCATCAGTGCCCACAAATCAGGCTGAGATGCAGCATAAAGCTCGTCTCAATCAGAGTTAAGAGTGAAATCATTGGCAGGAAGTGTTTTGTGCTGATGGTATGTGTTGATCCAGTCACCCCTAGCTTCTCATTTGTTCCTTTGGGACCATCTGCTGTTTCATTCAGAAGGTCTCACTTTTGCACATTAATTTTCATACAGCTCGCCAGCACCTGTTCAACCATTACAGTTCTTTGTTTGCACCTTTGTTCCTCTGCAAGCAGCTTTTCTCTTCTTCACACTCCATCACAGTGTGAGGCCTGTGCTAGTCTCTAAGGGTGTAACAACAACAAAGAGGCTGGAGAATGTTGCGGCACTGGTGGCATGATTGGAGGTGAGGTATGGCTAAATATCACCCATTAACAAAGCATCACATCACCAAACATTCAAACAAAACTGCAGTCTTGGCCACAGAGACTGAGTTTCACATAAATACATGCATGTGACTTGTGTTGATAGCCATTTTCCACTGGGTCTTTTTCCTGCCCAGCAGAGGCTGAACACTCATTACGGAGCGAGCTTATCTCTGCTCTCAGTCCTGTCGACTCGGACAGCGGGAGCTGCACAGGCTGCTGTGGATGCTAATGTGGATCATATTGCAAGTGAAGAAGAGACAGAGTGATGTGGCAACAAGACAGAGTAATGGGTTTTTTGTTGTGCAGTCAAGACATCAGGGAAAAAACAGCAGGACACAGCAAGGTGAATGTCGCTCACTGTGTGTGCACGTTTGTGTGTGAGTGCATCTCAAGGAGAAAAAATTTGTCTCATTTGTTTACAAAGAGAATTATGGCTATGTGGCCTCAATCAGTCTGCCTTAGATAAGAGCCGTGCATCCCAGCATCCTCCAAAGGATGGACTCAATCCCTGTGGGTATCATCTCTCACTGCCCAGTAATCTCTGCAACAATATCACAGTATACAATGTATGGCGCGTGTTCATTCTCGAGGCTGCGCTATCTACATTTACAGATAAAATGTTTTGAAGAGAAGGGTGGGACTGAAAGAGGATAAATATAGAAAGAATTGAGCTGGAAAATGTCCTTGCCATTGGCGTTAACAAACTCAAACCATATTCTTAGTGATAGTCTATCAGTTATTTGTACACATATGTATGAGTATGTAGCAAAAGTTCATATATATACAGCTTTATGTTACTGCCTGCAGATCACCATGTGTTTTAAAATGTTTGTATGAAACCAAGACAAATATATTACTATTTCCTCAGTGTTGCTCATTTGTCTGAAGCAATTATGCTTTATTATCAGAATCAATTTGGCAGTGATCAACTGACAACACGGTGCTATCTGTACAATTGCTGGTGTGTCTCAGAGTCATCGAGTTAGACAGATGAGTCCCATTTCCTGTACACTGACAGATTGTATCTTGCCTTCATTGTGTGATGTGATTATGTGCACGTGAGTGTGTGTACAAATATCACATAGCAAGAGATTCTGTCTATCAAAGGGTGCCCTGCACCCTCCCACCCTAGTGTCCTCATCTATCTGTCCTTCTCACAATAAAAAACATGAGCAGAGAGCGTGAGCACTTGACACAGACTTGTCCTGTGGCAGATTTGTTCAGCTTGCAGCTGAAATTCCCTCTTATCTGTTAGCCAAGGTGTGTAAACAGTCAACCACTGAACATGAATGGCTTGTGTGCAAGTGTTTACAGTATATCATAACCAAACTTAATCTCCCTCTGAACAGTCTGGTTCGAGTTACCCCCATCTCACTGCTGAAGCCAGCTGCATTCCCAATAAGGCTGGGGTGAAGTTTCATCACAACTGGCTCAAATGTGGCAGTCAAATCAGCTTACTCATCTACATATTAAGCTCTCTTATCAATCTTACCATTCAGACTGATATCAGTGGAGCATCAATAAAATATGAGAGGATATTCTACATATAGAATATTGTGTGGCATAGCGGTCATAAATAATTCACTGGTGAGGTATTAGATAGATTCCTGGGTATTGCTGAAGCAACACTTTTCTGTCATGTTGAGGCTCTTGTCCCAAATGAAATCTGCACACTGATAGCAGTTATGAAAACTTTACTGAGAATAGACTTATGATGAATTGGCTATATTCAGCTTGACATATTGACCCACTCAGTGCTCACAAACGCATTTCTTTTCAAACAACTGTGTTTGTCAATGATTTCTTCCCTACACTCCTGATGTATAATGACTAGTGTATTGGTGTGTGTGTGTGTGTGTGTCTGTATCTGTATATCCACATCCCAGTCCAGCCAAGCTGCTGAGTAAATAAGTGGCTGAGTGGCAGCAGCTGATGAGCAGTAATGACTTGTGTGCAGTGCAATCTTTCCCCCCGAGGGTTTCATGCACACCCCCCAAACCCACTCACACACCAGACCAAGGCGAGAACTGCAACCAGGGGGACAGTCTGGCCATGAACCCATCTAATCCTCAAAACAAGAATAAGGCCCCTGTAAGTGTGTGTGTGTTTGTGACTGTGTGTTTTTCCATGGATCATGCAGCAGCACCCCATGAATGTATAAATATACAAGTAGCTGCTGTCCCCAGTCGCCTGTGTGTGTGTGTGTGTGTGTGTGTGTGTGTGTGTGTGTGTTGGTGTGAGTGTGTGTGTGTATACA
>OMLM01018669.1:0-13738 GCA_900302695.1 Helostoma temminkii | reverse complement strand
CTAACTGCCTGGGCAGCCCATCATACAAATTAATTTAGAAATCTGCAGGGGACTTAAACACTACAATCACTGCTATCAGCTGTTTAAAAGCAGTACAAATATTAACTATATATACACACACCTTTCAAACAGCAGCCATAAATAACATCAAAAGTGGCCACAGAAGCTGTCTATGCATGCCCATGAGAAATACTGCTGTACAATGCTCAGGCACAGTGGTGTTAATTCCTCAGGAGCCCTTGCATGTCCCCTAGCACTGAAGCATGCAAATCACAACTACACACACACACACAGGCACTAGCAGACAATGCAGTATTATGGTGAAAAATGACTCCTCTCGACCACACATGCTGTCTCAGACAATCATGCAGAAAAGTCTACTTTTCCTCTATGTTGTTTACTTCGAGATCGGCACAGGCAGACAAACACACACACACAGTATTCAGAAAAAGAAGGCTTCGTGTCTTGACATCTTTTTCTTCTAGCAGCACTATCCACAAATAAACATTTATACTGTCAGTGGAATGACTGTTAGAATTTGGTGTAACAGGCGCAAAGAGATGCTCTCTCTGATCCCATGAAGGCTAACATGTTACCAGCAGTGTGTTCCTGCTCTTCAAGAGCTTAGTGTGTGATTGAGCACCTGGCTTCATACTCCAATCAGCATCACAACAGAGGTGCTATAAATATCCCTAGTGCTTCATCTGAAGAGATAGAAAAATAAAGAAATACTACTAGGCTACATTCTGTATAGATTTTTTCACAAGTAATTCTCTACATTTCAATTTAAAGGCAAGTGTGATTATTTACTACTTTTAAAGAGCTAGAAGCTCCTAAATGCACTACATAGTTTATTGTGTGGCTCTAACTCAGAGTGTCTGGATAACTGCCTCTCTGCTGTACAGTAAATATTTATCTGAAAAGGACATGAGGTTGAAATCAATCAGACACAGTAAGGTTTGGTCTTATCTAATCTTTGTGAAATTTAAATTATTTCTTGTCTTAAATAACCGTTTAACAAAGTTAAGAGGTGAGAATCTATACAGGGACATAGCTTATTCTGACTCACCTGAGTAGTTTTCATTTCATAGTCTCACACACACACACAAAACACACTCAAGACCTCTTGGTCACCAAAGTCCTGGCTGAGGCATCCAGTTTTCAGCCAGGGAAGGCTGAGAGCCTTTATTTCTTTCTTTTGATAAGTTTATTAGATTACATTCATTATGATATTTCGTATTTTTATTTTAACAGTATTAATTATGGGATCATAATTTGCAGGCTGACTTGAAAATACACAAGAATTAGTATTAAATTCACATGGGCATTGTCAGTTTCTTTTAAATCAGCTACGGCGACCACTTTGTCACGGTACCCCAGCATAATAGTCCATTTACACAAGCCTTGTTTGGACGTGTGTGTAAATGTGTGTATATGCATGTGTAGTGCAGAACAGGAGGAGGATGGGGGAGTAGTGCTCTGGCATTGTTGTAGGAATCAAATAGTGTTGTCATGGCAACCCTCTGGCAGTGGCAGCCTCTTTGCAGTAACCAGAGAGAAAAGACCCCTAGGGACCCCCTCACCTCCCTCCCCTCACCCCTCTCGCCTCTGGCACGTTTGTGGAGGGGTCGCAGAGATCCAACTGAGGGTGTATGGCGTTGACGAACCGGGTTTCTTTGGACACACATCCACTACCACCCAACAGACCCTCTGTCTATTTGTAAGCCCTCATCATCTCAAAATCGAGTTTCAATTTCATCTCTGAGTTTGATTTCAAACACCAGCGTCCAACACAGTGAGCCAAAACAAGAGCTGGAGCCTGTTGATAGACATTTGGAGAGCTAGAGGACAGAGAGTGGAGGGTGTAGAGAGGGGGAGGAGGAGCCACACTCTGCCTGTTTGAGCACAAAATAACTAGCTCCGTGCATGTATGTGTGCAATTTCAATCACACACCCCAACCCCCTCCTCTGCCTAACACAGGTGGGTATTGTCTGCAGCGTGGGGCACTCCTGGCAGCCAGCCAGCTCAGCTCAGTCACTGGGCTAGTCCTGCTTCAGTCGACTGACTGTGCAGGTCCACCATGGCAGACTAAATGCTGACTGCATAAGCAACTTTTAACTATTTCCTAACCTCCAGGGCTTGATTGCAAAGACTTTCAGGCGTGACTTGAATTTTTTTTTCCCCTCAGGTCAGAACTTGAAAGGCAATCCCTGGTTAATGTATACACAGTGTCTTTCAACAAAAGTCCTGAAGCAGCCAAGAGCAACCTTGTTTCATCTGAAAATAATCTTACATCCACATGCAGAATTACATTTTGATGACGGCTCCACAGTGAAATTTCTACAGCTCTACATTATAAAGCAGGATCCTCTGAATCGCCAGAGAGGAGAAAACGCTATCTGTGAAAAGCATTTTTGATGCCCTTTTGTTCCTTTGTGGTGATGTCAGGTCGGTTTAAAAAGAAGCCCAGCAGTCAGCTAGGGACAATGCAGGAATGGTGAGAGAAAAGAAGCAAGACCAAATAGGTCACTGATTAACCCATTGGATGACACAGTTAATCATAAAAGTTTAAGTCGCAAAAATCGATGTGTAAATAATGTTATTTTAATTAAACATTCTGTTCAGAAACGCTTGTACATTTTTAAACTATGTGCTCAGATGAGCAAAACTGTGGATGATTATGTTATGAAATCCACAAACGTCCATACAAGTCAATTAAATTAACATGTCAGAGGAACTGTAAATAACAGTGCAGAGCTTAATGTGATTTCAGAGTGAAATATACATGATTATTCTTGCTACAGCACAAATATACTCATTAAATACAATCAGACTGAGGTTAATCTCTGGGTTTGGCATTAGCCGTTTAAGGATCTGTGTTGATTGCTGTTGGGGTGATGGGTTTTTGAGCATGAGTGTGAATATAATCATAACAGCCACTTATAAAATTACCTTTGCTGTTGCTTAGACAATGCCTTGGCAAAGATTATCAGTATTATATCAGTCTGTAAGTGATACCAACAATTCAATCCATTTTAAAACAAAGGAAAATATATAGTTTAAGGACATAAAATTGTGCAAGAACCTAAGCATTGATTTATTACTGAACCCAGAGACCTGCAAGTTGTAGCTCACTGTGTTTGTACAGAGAGCTTATTGATGGGGGCATTGATTAACTGTCAAATTTAAATGTAAAAGTTTGTCACACCATAATTTTGGATCAATCAAGAGGGCTCAATGTCAGTCTATAATGTGAAGTGGTATGTGGACAACATAATGATGATACAAAGTGTTAGTGTTTTACATGCCTCAGTCTGCAGGCAGTAAGGCAATAAAATCCTGGCAGGAAAAAAAAACATGTTGATGACATTAAACAGTGCTTTTCTTTGTATAAACAACATCCCGTTAGTACCCATTATGTTTATTATACACTGACAATGCTCCGTTTAGGTGACGTTTGGAGTTGTAGGAGTTATAGCAGTGACGTGAAATGGGCAAGAAGGGGATGGAAAAGCTTTTTTCCCCCTCAACTCTTCCAAAAAAAAAAGAGGAAGGAAAAAACTCTGGCAGGGATTTGAGGAGGGTTTTTTTCCTCAACTTTAATTACAGGCTTCTTGTCAGACAGATCTCTTTCCAAGAGCTATAAATTGGAGGGAGGTGGCTGGAATAGAGACTGAGCAACTCTTTCCCAGTCTCTGATTTTCTTTCACTTTTCACGCAACAAACCAAAGCGCACAGAAAGCCATACTTTTGCACTTTGACTTGAAACAATTCTCACATACAAAGAGCACAAGTAACATGACAAACGTGACACAGCATTCGACCTACTGTAACACACTGAAAGGGTTCATGTTGGTTCAGCAATAAGCTCACTTAAAGAAAACATCATGGAGGTGCCACTGAGCTTGTGCCAGATGTTCACCCACACAAAACTACACTAGATTATAACAATATTATGCATTTTAAAAGCTGAAAACATCAGCACATAAACACATACCCATCAGAGAGTGAAAAATAGACACTACAGTAAATAGGAAATGCTTATCAAACAGCAATATAGATCTTATTTAGATTTTCTCTGTAGAACTAAACAAACACTTGACGGCTCAGATCAAGACAAATATCCAGACTCCTGCACAACATTTGCCCCACGGGACCCTCTGTGCTCTTCTCTTCCATCAAATAATGCTGCAAAACTAATAGCAAATAGCTGAAATGCTAGTTTCTACAATAAAGTGACACTGAAGTGGCTGTTAAATTTTCAATAACCCTCAACAATTTCTTCATGATATATGTCCAGTGACGTGTGCATAAATGTTACTGATATTAAGGTCAGCATTGAAAAGCAGTTATAATAGGAAAAGAGAAAAAAAAATGTTGCAATTAAGAAATGGAAAAAATAATATTAACCTCGATTAGTTTTTCTTTAGCAAATCATACAGACCAATCTAGCTTCTTCTGCAGCTATGACTGTAAACTGCTGGTGATCAGAGAACAAATTAAGCTGCGCTTTTAATCAGATCATCCAAACTGTTCTGCAGATTCTATGAAAAATTATAGCACATATCTGCTAAGCTGGTAGGGGGCATTTTGGAGTCCATCACAAGATTATGATAAAAACAGCATGCCACAGCCCTTCCCCTGAAAGTACCGTCTGCCATTGCAGTAGGTCCCAAAGCACCAAGCTGCCAGCCTGTTTCTACGCATGCATGATGATGGGTGACACTGAAAGTCAAAGGCCCTGTCGCACCATTATAGCCATTGTCTGGGAGATTAGACCAAGTTAACTTACAAGCCCACACAAAATAACTTGAATGTCACAAAGTATAAACTCAGACAAACAAAGAGGATTTTCATAATGCCGGCAGTAATGCTGAAACATAACCGCATGTTTGGTTCACCGGTGATTGAAAAGAAACTTCAATTTATCTATTTTCTCCTATGTGTGTTTCAGTGTTGCACTATGTGTGGTTCAAAACCAATTCAGTTATTGAAATATTTTAAAAAATATATATATATGATGGTTTTTATTCTTTCGGATGGCTAAAATCAGGGCTCCGCAGCATTGTTGTCTGGCTGTACATGTATGTGCCATCTGTGTAAATATGTGATGCCTGCATTCAAACACCATGAGTAAAAATCTGTATTCAAACATTTTACATTCACACTTGACATTTTGTGATTCTGTGGTGTTTTTCCTTACATGTAGGCCTTTCGCTCTCACCACACACTCCTTCATTTGGTGAAACCAGCACAGCAACAGCCAATATCCTACTTAAAACCGCCTGTTGGCCTGAAGCTACTGTGTTAAAGGTAAAGCAGCTGACAAGGTTTCTACTTGCTCAGTACATTGACTGCCAGGGCTTTCATGGCTTTACCTGGCTCTTTGTACCCTCAGGTACATCCTCAATACCAACAGGGAACAGGAGCCCAGCTATGCCAGTCTAATGTTGTAAGACGTCAATAAGAACCCAGTGCCACCATGCCTCCCCAATTTTCCACCAATAAACTGGTGTGATATCCAATTTTGGCGTGACACCTTTGACACGCTGTGTCACTTCCATGCCATGTAATCTGTTTGTCTGCCGGTTTTACCAGCTAAGAATGTCCCACTGTGCAGACACACGTGTCATATCCCTTCCCCCTACATTCTCTCCTGTGGCATGGGGTCCCAATTCCCCATCCATGATCATTTGCATCTCATTACCCATTTGTATGGCGTACAAATCTAATTTCTGTGTCCAAAAAGATCATGTTTCAGAGGCAATTGCATATATTGGTACGTATACATGCGCCTATTCCTGTGCCAGTGACGGTTAAGGCACCGGCTGCGCAATTGCTTACAATGTCCAACAGTACTCAGCAGGGTGTAATCAGGACATTGCAGGGTGGGTGTGCTAGAGGGCTTTCCTCACTTCAGCTCAGACACCATGTCCATTTCAAAAGTCTATTACCTGGGTGTGCTTTTTGTCTTTCCACAGCTCAAACACTCTTTAAAAAAGGTCTGACTGTCTGACTGATAGTTAAACATAAAACCGTGTACTGATACAGAACACAGGCAAAGCCATTCTAGCTCCATGCAATAATGAATTTTCGGATCTGAAACTAAGGAACATATGTTCAATTGCTTTACATCTTTGACAGTACTCCCAACAAGGTCACCTCAAGAGACAATCACGGGGACGCCCTCCAGTCATTCCCCCTCATCAACCAATGTTCAATCAAGAAAACGGTGTTGAATATTGTTCTCGGGGGTCAATGAGACAAGGATTCCAGGGAAGCAGGGCAGAGCTGGCTGTCTATATAAGGATGCCATGTGTGTAAATCCAGTGTAACCAAAGTGAGTTGGGAAAACATGGCAGGCATTGTGGCTTGTGAATGTCACACGGGAGCCATCCTGGCATCGGAATGCTGCATGCCGGTTATACGCCAGACAATGAGAAAAGGCAGAATGGCGTGTGGGGAGATAATCCACCATACGCACAAATAACACCGCCCCTCTGGCTTCCGGGTGCCTTCCTTTTGTTGACAGGGGCCACAATGTCGCTCAATATTCGACCTGACAAGCACAGCGAATCACCGCAACGGAGCTGAAGGAAGTGGGTTTGTTTGCTTATTGAGCTGGAGCAAGCAAGGTGGGAGGGAATCAGAGAAAATGAATGAGAAGACAAACTGATTGGGAATTACAGCAGAATAGAACGGAAAAGTAAATACTGGAAGTAACACATACAAGTATAATAAATCAACTATCTTACAAACAAAGAACAGAGGATTAGGAAAAGTTCAGGGAGGGGCTTTGTGCAACTCTGGGTTATTTGAGTTTCAGAGAATTGAAGGAGGAAGAAAATCTGCAAAGTGAGATAGTGATGATCTGAGAAGCAGCTGTGAGGGAGCATCAGTTCCTGGAGAGCCCCGCCAACATCGAGGGTGATGCCTCAGTCACTGTTTGTACAAGCTGCTCAAGTGGGCGTATATACATCTATGCTTAAGAAAAGGGACCATGGATTTCTTTGTCACTACAAGGTCAGGAGCTCTAAATTACATTTCCTTTGATATGAAAGCCACAATCTCTTCAAATACTCTTCTACCTTCACCTGAAAGGAGAACAGCAAAGGAGGAACTGCAGGAGGAAGTTTCCTGGTCTCCACATGACTTGCACAGCTGTCAGTTCAGGCCCCTAAAGGGGAAAAGGGGGTTCAAAGCCCAAAGGGACACTTCTTAACTCTCAGTGAGGAGGCTAATTACATTACAAGAGTGTCAAGACATCCAAATACCCCTGATAACCCACTAATGACTGCCATGATCACAGTAATAATTCCTTTCTGCTTGCAATAATTTTGATGGTGTTATGGCATCAAGAGAAGACCAAAATCAATATCAGCAGAATGACGTAATCACAGATGAGCCAGCAGGATTCTGCAGGCTGCTGTTGCTCTTAACTGTCTGAATGTTATGGCACCCCCTTACACAGTCAATTAACCAGATTCATTAACCAGCCGGTATATCTCGTTCAGAATCAATTTGGCCCTCATCTCGCTAAGCCTCTTTCAAGCCAAATAAAACCAGCACATAAAAAAGCTGACACTAATCACGCATAAATAAATGGCATGCATTAGGTGGACATTTCATGGTCTATGTCAAACCGTTCATTTTCTCATTTCCTGGGCCATTATCAGTTTTTCACTCCTAAGTCTGCCAGCCAGCCAGCTCAAAGGAAAGATGCATTCGAGGGATGTCTCAAAATAGGGAAACAAGTATGAAAAACCTTCTATCTGGTTTACAAGCAAACTGATCACCAGCACACACTGTTGTGCGTTTTCCAAACCTATAACAATATTCCTTTTTAACCGCTTTTGCAAAGCCAATGTTGGATGTAGTGTTGATTACCCAAGGGGTTGGACAGGCACATAAATTCTTTACTGGAATTACTAATAAAGACCCTCAGTAATAACACAATGTAGTTCAGTGTACAGGGCAGTCTATCTCCTACTACAACCCTTGAGCCTCCACTCTGTAAGAATTTTTAAACTTGGCAGCCAAGACTGTGATGATGGAGCCTCTCCAGGCAGTAATGTGATGGTGGGAGACACTTCCAATTTGATAAGCATTTATCATCCCTGGTATGCTCAGCTCTTTCATAGCACATTCACTGGATTCACTGAATGGAGCAGTACATGTGGCTAAAATTCTTATTAAAATCATTTACAAACAGAGGAGTAAAGGTACATTTTCAAAGAACAAAAAATTTTGAATAAATTGATCTAAAGACAATCAGTAGACCTGTGAAGATTATAGGATAGTGTGCTAATGCAATAACCAAGATTTGTAGCATCACATTACAGTAACTGTGATTGCACACCAGTGCAATCTGTTTAGCCTGTATTACCTTGTCAAGGCTTAGAACAATCTCTTTTGAGGATTAAGTCAAGGCCTGTGCAATAGCATTAATCTGGCCTACAGGAGCTGAGCTCTACACTGCAGGAAGATAGAGTGGAGTCAAAGAGAAACAGCAGCAGATGATAATAAGAGAGGGACAAATCCATGCCATTTCTCTGAACTCTGTTCCATGTTGGCCTGCAGGACTGAGACAGACTGCTTAGGGTATGCTGCCATCAGGATGACAAAGGCACAGCTAGCCAGCCCCATAACACTACATAGGAGCAGTCGTTGTGCACAAGTGGACACACAACTGGCCTACATGCAAGCCAGTTATAAGCAAGGCAACTGAGCCAACAAGCTCAGGTTCTTGTTTCTCTTTGAATAGTAACGGGGTCACCTTGATAGCCCCACACCACCAACATCCTATATATAACCTGCTGCTAGCTAGTGGCCAATAACATATTAATATAACTCTGCTGAAAGCTGATTTGCTTAGGTGTTAAGAGCTGTTTGGTTTTTGTTTCACATCAAGGTGACTGTCTGGAGTCCAGAGGGTTTTTGCAAAGGTTAGGTTAGTCATAATACAGGCATTTCCCCGGAGGAAACTTAGACAGGACAGTTGTCAAATCCTAAGATGAAAGGTTTCTTTAAAAGGGTAGATTTAACATAAGAGTTTTCTGTTTGGGATCGACAGCAAGTGTATGTGTTCTTAGAGGGATAAGCATAGACTAGCACAGATACTAAGTGTAACATTTTCCACTGTGAACATTTTCAGATAAAAGCCTTTAAAGGAGACTGAAGCAGAAGATACATGTATATGGCACCTTTGTTTAATTTTTCTTTGAATCAACCCCTAAGAGCTGGCAATTTTATGTGCCCTGCCCTTTAAAATTACATACAAACCACACCTGATTCATAAAGTAATCAGGTGTGATATGGTCTGAGGCCTTTCACAGTCACTTCACTGCAACAGTTGCATAGAGCAGGCATAACAGAAGAGACATTGTGCCTCCATTGTGTCAAGGTAACTATCCTCTGACACACACTGAATGCTTAACGACAATAATGTCCACCATTATTGTAGCTGTAAACATCAACCTACATCCTGCTAGCAATGGAAACATCACGGCTATTATCCTCTCCTATAACAGAGACAATAGCACATGGGAAGGGAGCAAGGATCGAGCATCCTATTTTCTGGCAGCCTATTACCAGGGACTGTTTGGAGCTTGATGATGAATAAATCATTTCAATACGGCTTTGGTGGAAGGGGCAATTAGACGCTGCAGCTTGAGGCTAATCAAATTCAAGACTCTCTCTCCTTCCTTGGCATTCATTAGAATGAGTTGGGGGCGGAGGGTGAAAATGAGACGCTAAACATTAGTGGCCTCTGTCTTCCTGCAGCCACAGTGTTCATCAGTCCTTCCTATTGCTACATTTGTTTACAGCTACTCTATTGGGTGAGTGGGTCTGCAATGTGTGTGTTACTAAAGTAGCCCTCATACAAGCTTAAGACAAACAAGAAGACACTAGTACAATGAGGGGGGCAGTCGTGAGAATCTTGAGCAAACAGTGGTTACTATAATAAAATCTAACATCACAAGCTTTTGCACATAAATCACAACACATCATTTCAATGTGTGAACACAGTGACCAACCTTCTTATGGCTCAGCTGATTAAGCTGCGCATCTGTCGATTTGTTTTATTGACAGGAACAGTTGTATAGTCTGATCAAAGCTGATCTCACATTTAGACCAAATAAACTTTCAAATAATCAAAAGGACCATGTTCTTTTTGAACAGAAAGTCAGTTTGACAGACATCTGCTGAGAAACACTTGCAAAACTATAGTTTATGACTTGGTATTCACTGGACTTCACACATAGGGGAGGATTATTTTAAATTCATGTTTGCAGTAGACAAATCAACAGTTATTAACTGCGTGACGAGCAGGGTCTGTGTGCAAGTAAGTGCACACATAAAGGTCCTGACAACACTATGTTAAAGTCGTGCGATGGACAAACACTAATATATGTACACACAACACAGACAAGCACAAGGACATATGTATACACAGCCTAACAGAAAACACAGTTTCAGTGGCTTTTGCTTCGTCATCCGCCACTCATATTCCGATACACTACAGTATGTCACATGCCCCAAAAGTACAGAAAAAAAATCTAACTAACAAAATTAAGTGTCTGTAAGTGTTTGTCTTATTATAGCAGAATTTCTCTGATGCCAACTTTGATTTAACTATCTTGAGTCAAAGCTCACTTACTGTCTCCTCCTCTGTCTGCTTCTTTTTTTCTCTCAGCCCCCAGATAACTAACGATTGCCATTAATAATCCCAAAGATCATCAATAAATCAGAGCACAAGTATTTTGAGAGGGCAGGTGATGGTCCGTACAAAATCCTCCAGAGCAACTGAATTTGGCATGCTGCGAACGTAGCAGAAAGATGGAGCAGGAATTGGCCAAGAAGAAGAAACAATGTCAATGGCTGAGGGAGAAAAGACATTTTGGTTTGCTTGACCACTAGTCAATCAGGAGAAATCAGGGTGTCTACACCTTCTACTAAACAATTTCAATTCTTCATATGAAGCCAACTGTGTGTTACTTTGTCATATACAGTATGTAGACTGTATATTTGTATTATCACCATCACATAACACCTCACCTCACCACTACCACAAGCTCCTCCACCCCAATGTAGACATACTCATGCTGAATTCCTAAGCAGGGGAGTCTGCCTGCCCTGCACTGAGGGAGTAAATTATTTATCGTAGGCCCTTTGCAGCGTGTCAGCGGCTCCGCAGGATGAAATGATATTTATGGAGCCCCCTGGGCAAGGGTGGGGAGGACAGAGGGAGAGACAGAATTAGGAGAGGGGAAGGGGGAGAGAGGGAGGGGTGAACGTACTAGAACATACATGTATACAGTATATATGTAGTACACAGAAGATGAGTAGTGGCTGATGGTGAAGATGAGTGGTGGTCGAGGTGGAGAGATCAGAGAAAAAGAAGCAACAGCAGTTCAGTGCTTCAGGAGGGCACAGAGATATGACACATGCTAGACCCACATGGGTTAGCATGGATTAGGACATGTTAGGTAATACACACTAGTCGCATGCAGTAGTTTCTTCAAAACTTTTATACAATTAGAGATTTTCTTGGAGGGGATGTTTCATGGCTTTATTTGGTTAAAGACTTGCTTTTATTTGATATTTGCTTTTATCCTAAACTTTGATATTTAGTTCAACAATAGGTCAACATTTGTAACACATTCTGTGTTGGATTCAAAGACCAAGGATCTTAGGTAATATGTACAAGCCTGCAAGTGGAGGAAAGAAAACTTGTCTGTCTGTCTGTCTGTCTTGGACAAACCCTTGAGGCTTAACAAAAAAGGTGAGCTGAACTGCAGTGGATCATCAATGCAGTTAGTCTGTTGGTCTGAAACAACATAAATAACAGCACTATTTTGAATTGAAGCAGTAGTTTGAAGTTTGAAGACCCCTCAGAAAGAGAGTTTGTGCCTTTAGCTCTCAAGCAAGATCACTTTCTCCACCAGTCAGAAAGTCATAACAAGACTACTTGGGTTTCAAAATGGAGTCGGGTTACTCTGCACCACAGCCTGCTGTGTCAGAGATCATTGTGGCAAGAAGGGGAGAGAGCAACAAAGACAGACAAGGGTGAGCGGCAGGAGGGAAATCGGTATCAGGCATGAGATGGGTTGGGCCACAAGCAGTTCCCTCCAAAGGAAATGAGCTGATGAGTGTAGCAAACAGCTTCACCACTGATCCCTGTGTAGCCAGCCCAGGGGCTGCAGCAACACATCAGAAGGTGAGGAAATCCAAAAAAAAAAAAACAACAAGAAACTATGAATGGACATGTGTGAAGACTCCAGCTCTACTTCTCTCACCTCATCTTCTCTGTGGCGTGTGCTTTCTTATCACTTAATAACCCTGCTGCTTCTCCTTTCCTATTCCTCACTTGTGCTATCCATCACCCCTTCCTTCTCTTCCCACCCTATGTTGTGGCAGGTAGCTGCACAGATCTAAACAAACTCACAGTGACTAGCAAGAATGGGTGAAAGGTCACATAATCACAGGGGAGAGTTACTTCTATCATTATGGTGTAACTGGATGTCACTAAGAAAAGGCATCTGTGTGTGTTATGTTGAGTGTGTGAGAGCATAATACTTAGTGTCTTCCATCCATGAGGATGAGACGTAACAACATTGTAACGGCAGTGGGAGAAATGGGATCAGTTAATGACTAAATTAATTGAGGGTCTGATGCCAACAGGCGCTGATAAGGCTCTTACTCTATGTGTGTGTATAATGTAAGATTGTTGTAGTGCGTTTGCATGTATGGCATCTATGTGGGTTTGCATTAGCCTAGCCAAGAAAAGGATGGTTCCTAGGTGATAATACTATCCACTGCCTTTGATAGCATGAAAGCCAGAGAAGAGACAGGAGGGGGCTAAAGCAAAAGGAGAGTAAGACAGAGATAAGTAAGAGGTGCAGCCAGGAGGAAGAGAGAGAGGCAGGAAGGGGGAAAGAGACAGATTAAGAGAGTGGCACACAGTGTGTACATGCGTGCCTGTGAGACTCTGAGCACTGATAGCGCCTGTGGGATGAGTTGGTGGGTGACAGACGTGGAAGAATTCACCACCATGCCACAGAGGATAATGCATCCCTCAGCAGGAATGTCTAGAATAACAACAAGTTACTGCCTGTATAGCTAACTGGACCTACTCTATGCGGGCAATGGACAGAAAAGTGAGACCTAAAGGCCATTCAGCTTTGCTAATGACTCATTTCCAATCAACCAATGAACATATTCAAAATTTCTGAAAGAAAACACTGCTCCTCCGCATCATGTTTCATTCATTGCAAACACACAGCTTACAGGGCTTTATGCTTCCAGTAATATAATTTGTCAGGTTAGAATTTAATTATTGCCTTAAATCATAAAAATCTGTGTACTTCAAAAAGACCAGGCAATTAATATCTGTTGCAATCACATCCCTTCTTTCACTTGTATATCCAGCTGGTGCACTTCCTGTGAATCTGTCGAGTGCACCTACATGATCACGGTGTGTTGAGAGCCCAGACTGCGCGCGCGCACACACACGCGCACACACACACACACACACACACACACACACACACACGCGCGCACACACACACACGCACACACACGCACACGCGCGCGCGCACACACACACACACACACACACACACACACACACACACACACACACACACACACACACACACACACACACACACACACACACACACACACACACACACACACACACACACACACACGTCAAAAAGAGCTGTGTTAGCT